>JASKGM010065630.1:0-16993 GCA_034509205.1 Ceratonia siliqua
AAGGAGAAGTTACAAAATATAGATTCTACTTTAATTAGAATTTCTCATTTTACTTCTCCTTCTACTTCAAGAAAAAGCAGATACGAATAATTCAAAAAATTACAAAAGTCATTATTTTTAAAATTTTAACTTCCCATTTCTCCTTAAAGGAGAAACGAACGGCCCCTGAGATTGATGTTGGCATGGAACAAGAAGATCAAAATAAAAGGAAACAAAATTTGGAGGGAGAAAAATGGCATGTAGATAAGAGATGCACAATCAGAGCACGTCGGATTTATGATGAGGAAAGCAGATGGAGTAGGTGAGATGAAAAGAGGGAGAATCAGCGGGAGATTGGGGGAGGCGTGAATGGAAAGGAAAGAAAGAAAAAGAGATGGCGGACCACACAAAAAACATTTTCTCTCTTTTATTTTTTACTTCTTTTACAATAAATTTTTTTTTTACTTAATGTTTCTTTTGTACTCCTCTTTTTCCCTTTTTTCCTTTTTGTTTTTTTTAATTTTTGTAAAATAAAATTTCATGTTTTTGTGATTTTAAATTTTTCTCTTGATCTTTTTATTTTTTTTATTATTTCTTCCATATTTATGCTTTTCTTATCATCATTATCATTTTTCAAATTTTTTGTACTTTCTTAATTTTTCCTTAATTTTTGTTATTATTATTTTTTTAATTAAATTTTTTTAAATTTTAAATTTTACTTGGACAAAATTAAGTGTTTACAATTGTCCCTCTTTACTTGATTCTTAATAAAGAAAATAAAAAAAAACGATGATTTTTTAGATTTTTCTATCAAGAACAAGTAAAGATAAAAAATACAAATTTTGTCTGTAAGAGATGTACGGCACGAAAACATTTACATCAAGATATTTTCATTATTATTTATGGCAAGAGGTAAATCTTTATACCAGGTAATTTTTGAAGCATAGCAAGAGACAAACCCTTATACTGGATGATTTTAAAACACGATATAGGGCAAACCTCTATATCGGGTAATTTTAAACACGTAAGGGACAAATCTCAATACTAGAAAATTTTAAAATACTGTACGGGACAAATCTCAATAGCAAAAAAATTTATAACATGGTACAGTACAAATCTCAATACTGAGGAATTTTAAAACACGATACAGGACAAACCCCAATACCAGAAAATTTTAAAACACAATATGTGACGAACCTCAATACCGAGTGATTTTCAAAACATGGTACGAGACAAACCTCAATACTGAGGAATTTTAAAACAGGGTACAAGACAAACCTCAATACCAAGGAATTTTAAAACACGGCACGAGACAATACTCTATACAGGGGAATTTTAAAACACGGTGCAAGACAGACATCAATATCGAAGAATTTAACAAATTCCCTTTATTGAACTGAATGTATACCAATGTGATAGGATCCTAAGAATCTGCACACAGATTATAACAAGCTTAGACAAGTCACATGGTGATTAAACACAAAAACAAATATGTTGCCAAATACAATATAAAAAGGCTAAAGCAACTTTGGTATACACAGGGACCGGCAAAATGAAAGACAATTAATTTTGCCCCAATTTGAAGTTCTTAAAGCCCTTTGACACTAATTATCATGTTGTCACCAGTATGTGTACCGTGCCCTCATCAGAAACCAAACCATTGTTACTACTGAAAAGATCTCCAAATTTTAGTTTACTTTCCAATATCCTCAGCCTTATTCCTCCTTTGAGTATATATCCAGGAACTCATGCCTTAATTTTTGCCTAAATTACCCTTTCGGGTTTTCAACTTAGCGGGCTCTTTTATTTATTTATTTATTATGCATAATAGTTCTTGATTGCATCTGAGTTTACTGGTCTCATTAACTCTTGCCCATCGATGTCAGTGAGAATTAATGCACCCCAGTAAAGGCTTGTTTAACAATATAAGACTCGTCATATGTAGGTGCCCATTTTCCTCTAACATCTTCTTGATTGGGCAATATCCTCCAAATTACCAGATCTCCTACCTGAAATTCCTGTAGTCTAACTTTTTTGTTAAATGCCCGAGCCATTCTCCTTTGATAAAGTTGGCCATGGCAAATAATGGCAAGATGCCTTTCTTCTATCAAATTCAGTTGTTCATAGCGAGGCTTAACCCAACAGCATCATGTAATTGTGCTTCCATGAGTACCCTGAGGGAGGTGATTTCCACCTTAATAGGTGTCACAGCTTCTAGTTCATACACCAAGGAATATAGAATTGCTCTAGTTGAAGATTTCACATATGTACAATATGCATAAAGTGCATAGGGAAGCATTTCATGCCAATCCTTATAGGTCACCACCATTTTGCCCAGTATTCTTTTAATATTCTTATTTGCTGCTTCAATCGCCCCATTCATTTGAGGTCTGTATGGTACTGAATTATGATACTTGATTTTGAATTGCTTGCACAACTTCTAAACCTTTGACCCATTTAAGTTTGTTACGTTGTCAGTAATTAAACTAGATGGCAAACCATATCTGTAGATAATATTGAGCCGTAAAAACTTGACAAACACCTTTTGTGTAATACTGGAATAGAAGACTGCTTCTACCTACTTAGTAAAATAATCAATAGCCACTAGTATGAAACGATGGCCATTATATGCTTTAGAATTAATAGGTCATATTACATCCAACCCCCACATAGAAAATGGCCAAGGTGTAGTCATGTTATGTAAAGGAAACAGTGGAGCATTGATGCGATCAGAATAAATTTGACATTTGTGACACTTTCGACAATAGCTAATACATTATTTTTCCATTGTAGTCCAATAATAGCTAATAATATCACTTATTATCTTCATACCATGGTTGTTCATCATTTTGTTTGATGTTCAGGCAATAAGCCAACTGGCCCCTATATTCAACTTAGCAAGGAGAACTTGACTTTCTTGGTCTAACTTAGCCATAACTGCTAAAGTAGCCAAAGCATCCGTGAATTAATTTTTGTCTCGGCTCAAGTGGGTAAAAGAAACTTCTTCAAATTTCTCAACTAGGAGAGATAGATGTTTTTGATATGGAATCAACTTCGAGTCTCGAGTTTGCCAATCTTCATTCACTTGATAAATTATTAAAGTTGAATTTCCAAACCCTTCCAGCTTCTTAATATTCATTAACAACGCCTCTTATAAACCATTAACACAGGCCTCATATTCTGCTATGTTGTTGGTACAGTCAAAGTCTAATTTAATAGCCATTGGGAATTGTATCCCCTCAGGATAAACAATGACGGATCCTATACCCTTTATGCTTACATTTACTATACCATCAAAATACATTTCCCAGATTTTCTCTAGTCCAGATTCCTCTATCTCTAATATATCTTCATCTGGAAACTCAGTCCACCAATCGATGTTCATCTACTGGATTTTTTGCTAACTTATCTGTAATTATGCTGCCTTTGATGGCTTTCAGAGTAACATACTTTATGTCATATCCTGATAAAATAGTCTGCCATTTACTAACCCTACTATATAAATGTGGCTTTTCAAAGGCATATCTTATAGGATCCATTCTAGAAATGAGCATAACAGTATAGTGAGCCATATACTGATGAAGTCGCTTAGCTGCCCATGCTAGGGCCCAGCAAGTCTTTTTAATTGAAGAATATCGACTCTCACATTCGTTAAATTTCTTACTTAGGTAATAGATGCCCTTTGGCTAGATGATAATACACACTTGTTGCTTGCTTATTGCTGTATTCCTCTTTTCCCAAATTCTCTTTACTTCCTCTAACCCTATATCCTACTGAGATCAACCCTTGGAAAATGGTTTCCTAGGGTACTTTATTGTCCTTTAAGTCATTCCTAACTGTTCTTTCTTTAAATACAACATTAACTTGACCGCCTTTGTTGTGATTTGGTTAAGGGTTGGCATTGATATTTGGGTTACCTTGGTTGAGTTTAATGGCTCCCGAAAACTTGGGCAAGTTTCTATACTATGCCCAACAGCGCCATAGTAATACAAGCACTTCACATTAGGATTGTTCCAAACATGATAAGGAGGTTGTACTGGGTTATAAGGCATGGGACTTAGAAGGTAGCCTTCATACAATTGCTTATATAGTTCAGTATTTGACATTTGAAAGTTTGGGAAAGGGTCTCGCTCTTGAAACTTTCTATTTTAACGCTGATTATTATTCTGATTCATACCCTATTATGGTGCAAAGGGCTGACCATTGTTTTGCAGATTCTGGCTATCATTGGTTTGGTAACCAGGGTTCTAATTTTAATAATATGGCTTGGGGTTGGATTGATTATAGCTTTGATGTACATGCACATACCTCACTTCTGGCTTTTTCTTCTTATGCTGAAAGTTTTTCTTTTGATTTTGCCTATTACCTCATTTCCTCTCATCTGTATTTTGCTGGCTTTGATTAGTACCTTAATTCGCTCACCAAATCTAATGAGATCAGAAAAGTCATTAAAAGCACTCCCTGCCATTAATCTAATGTAAGGTATTCCTAGCATCCCTAAGAAGTAAGAACATGTTTTCGTGTTCATCATCGAGATTTGGACTTCAGCTACTAATGCCCCCCATCTCTAGGCATATTCCTTGAATGTTTCCTTGTCTTTTTTCTGCATGACTTGCAGTTATTTTTTGGTAGGCACAATATCCAAGTTGAAATGGTAATGCTTTAGGAAAGCATCTGCCATATCTTCCACTCGGTTAACCCGAGAATGATCTAACAGTATATACCACCGAAACACTACCCTGATAAGACTCTTGTGAAAGAAGTTTAGCAGTAACTTTTCATCATCTCCAGCTATTGTCATTTCTGTGTAATAGGATCTCAAATGGAATTGAAGATTTGTTGCTCTATCATACTTCAAAAATTTCGGGACCTTGAAGTCTTTTGGAACACTCACCTGTGGAGTCAATCTCAATTCTCTTACACTGATTACTCCAAATGAGCTTGACCCTTGTAGGGCTCTCATCTTCTCTTTTAAGATGAGGACCTGGTCCAAGACCCTTTTCTCTTGTGCTGACTTTTCCATTCTCACAAGTGGCATAATTAGTGTATGTTCATAAGCGTACACTTTGGGGGTCCATTCGCAACATTCCCCTCTTTCCCCAAAAGATTAGCACCTATTGGTGGTAGAGGTCGCATGATATTGGCCATCATAGGTACACCAAAGGCTTGGCCAAAATGAAACATTTCTTAAGGTGGTTGAACTGTATTCCTATTCCTTACATTGTCAGCCATTAACTCCATGAGTTTTGACAATTGGTCCTGGATATGATCCTTTAATCTTCCAACCTCTAAATATTCTCAATATTGGACTTTTCCAAAGCCATAATGTAAGACCATGTGTAGATCCTTCAAGTGAGCTGAGAACACTTAGTTTAACCTTTCCTAGATGGTAGATGGTACAATGGTGTAATGTTGTTAATCTTTCCCTGATGTGAAATCAAAACGATCAAATCGTTAGTTTTTCAACAAAGTTATTACTGTTATTGGTTTGATGTCTTTCACTGGACCTATTTAGGTGAATTTGGCATTAAGGATTTTATCCCTTCCTTTGTCCTTATTAAGGGTACAATACCCTCACAAAGAAGAACCTAGTTGGCAATATCCCATGGAGACATGTAGATCATCACATGAGTATTGCTTGCTTAAGGGATCTCGTATAAACTAGTCAAGTACCAAGAAAACAATGTCTTTTCACCCATGTTTGTATTGAGAGTATAATACTCCACAAAGAAAAACGTGGTTGGCCATATCCCACAAAGGCCTAAAGATCCTCACATGATTATTGCCTTACTCAAGCCGAGTTATCCACAATGAACACAAATTCCTTCAATTCAACAAGCATTTAACGATTTGGTCCTCATGTATAATATTCCATGAATAGAGCATAATAGATTATGTTAACTAACATCGTCCAGAAAAATAGACATAATTTCCATTCACAACTTTCAACAAAGCATACAATAATTAAATACACTTGTCCAAATAAGAAATGGCCTCTTTACAAAGTTCTAAAAAAGCTAGAACATTTGAGGGAGATCCTGGTAATGTGGAGGTCGTCGCTTGACAGAAACTCATTACAAATTCAGGCAATCTTCCTTGAACTTCCCTCTGGGCTTCTTCACGTGCAGCTAGTAGTAGCATGGCCAAGTCATAGAGGTAGTGATAATACCTTTTCCTATGCCAAGAATTCTTTTTTCATTCAAATGAGCCATGATTCTTGTGGAAGGCTGTTCGAGCATATTGAGAACAATATGAGTCATAGTATTGAGGCGAGCAACTTCCTCTCTTACTCTTGCCAATATTTTTCTTAAAATTGTATTAGTTGATCGCTCTCTTGCCAACAAATCATCTTATTACTTTAATTTCTTCCTCCACTTGAGTTCATTATTCTCTAAATGCTTGATTATTTCTATAAATCTTTCTAAATATTGCCGTCAGAATTCCCTAGATTATTGAAGCTTAACATTTTTTTATAACTTGACTAGCTGTACTGTCCGCTCAAGATCTTTTACCCATTGTTATAATTCTTTTTTTTTTTTGTGCTAGCTTTGACTTTTCATTCTCTGTCACTATAAGATGTGCTTTTAAAGTTTCATTTCTGACTTCAGTTTTTCGCTCTTGACCCGTAGCAGTAGTTGGTGACTGTTAGGTAGGGAATATCTTTTGCTTTTTGTTCATCCACTCATAGTATTCCTCAGTGGCTCCTACTAATCATTTTCCCAAGTTTTTTTCCTTAAAATTAACCTATCATTCCAGGCTTGTTTAATCTCGTGTGCCAAATCTTTGTCATATTCATGGCTGTAGTAGAAGCTGAAACCAATAATAGCCTTTGATGAAAGGTATCCTTTGGAGATATACTAGTTGTTTCAACCCTACCATAAGTGTATAAGAAATACATCCCTTATCGCCCATTAACAAAACAAAAAGGAATTTACTGCAGCTGTATATTACTTCCTCACTATTCCACAAGAAAACTTCTAGACCATATCATTTTTCTTGATATTCTTACACAGTTGTAACCACTCTGCCACATTCTAATTTTCAACTCGTATTTCATAAAAAAGATCAAAAGGTTCTAACTTAGGCATATAGATGGCTTGTTGTTTCCCAAAGAGGTGTTATTGCCCAAACATATAACTTAGACAAACATAATTTTATCTTGCCTCCTTGATTCTTATGAGAAAAGTTAAGGATGAGAAATGTCACTGCTAGAATTACCAGTACAGGATTAACTCCGGAGTTCTTCACTACGTAGTATATGTTCATAGAGTCACGGTCTACCAAGTTAGGTGCTGAAGGGATAAAACTAAACCATAGACCGCCAATGATAATACCTCAGCACATAAATCCCATTGTTTTCTATTGGCCAATTCGTCCATGTATTTCTCTATATATCATCGAGGTAACCCTTCTGTCTACCCTTGTTTAGTTATCCTATGCTGAACCTCAAAGTATTCTTATTTAATAACCCAGCTATAGCCTTGTCATAAACACTATGCCCTGGGTAACTAAAAACTTTGGTGTCCTTTAGTACCAGTTGGTTAATCATAGCTCCATATTCTTCTAAGGTTGGAGTAAGATGTGCCTCTAGGAAAGTAATGCATCTAAGTGAGGTATCCCAGAATTTTTGAAAAGCCATAATAGTCAAACCCTAAACTGGTACATATAATAACTTAATAATTTCTCTATGCCTCAATATCACTAATTCTTTGAACATTCGAGGTAGTCTGTCTTCTAAAGCTTTCAATTTGTCTAAATCTCGGACAACTGTACCACCACATTGGATTTCTTCCTAGCCTGACTAGTACACGCATCCATCTTTAATGCCATATTTTTTTTAGTTTAAAGCCTTTGAAAACCTTGATACCAACCCTTATAACAGCAATGGTAGAGCAATCGTAGAGCATGAGATTTATATAAAATATATATTTTTAAGTAATAATGGTATGAAGAAAATAGAGAGAGAATATGCTCTTTGTTGCCCTATATAGGTTAACTCTTATGGTAAACAAGCTTATCCTGAGTGGTCAATCTCTAACTACATGGTAGCGTCCAGGGTCAATTTAATAGTGCATCAAGTTCATGGTAAAACTAAAATCTTCACAAGAATTGGCTTTCAGAATTGACTGCCCCTACAAAAATAGTGAGAATCTCGACTTTCCAGTACAATTACATAGGTGGATAGAGCCTCCATATATATCCAACTGGATAAATGAGTTAACTATATGAACAGAGGTTTTCATGAATACCTTGGAGAATAAATCACATCATGCATCACTATGCCATCTTTATTTCACTCTTAGGGCTCAGACAGACCCGGGTATAGGCCCTAATAAATGTGTGTAAGGGATGTGTATGGTGCATAGCATGTGTGAAGAACTTACAAACCTTGGTCCTAATGTTTACCCAAAAAGGAAACCCAAAACCAATAGAAGAGACCAAGTATTTTTTTATTTACCCTGGGGTACATATAGATATAACAGTTATTGTCATATACCTTAAGGTTCCAATAGTTCATACTATATGGAAAGTATTTAAACAAGACATAATTGTAATAAAACAATTAAATATAATTGCAAAAACAATTAAAAATATATACAACATGCTGAAGCAATTAAAGAAAGAATCATTATAAAAAAGAAAGGTTATCAAACATCAAGTTTATGAAGCACAAACAATTCATTAAGAGCTTGACTCTCTAACATCTCCAGTGGAATCACCAAACTGTCACAGCATGACGGCCATTGAAAAGCCATCATTTTATAACCTTTGGACAGGTAAGGAAAAACATAGAGAAAAATGGAGTCGTCACCACCAATTAATTAGGAAGATAATTGGAATCATCAAAAATAGAAAAAGAAAACTAGCTTTTGGAACCAAATGAAAGGTTCGGGAGTCTAATTAAGCGTGAGGAAGGTGTTAAGTACCCCACAACATCGATTCTTAAGAATGATTACCCTATATCATTTGTACTTAAATTCGTTGTATTTTAATTATCCCATATTAATATGATGAGGAAAAGATGAACAATGAAAAAACCGAACCTGTCTTACTTTATAAGTGCCTACGTACCCCAAAAAGGGATCAAGGTATACATAGTTCGAGAGTATTTGTTAAGAATATACCTAGGAAAGATATATGATCTCTTCCCTAAGGCAACGAATATTTTAGATAATGGTGTGGGAGAATAATCACTCACCTAAAATCTGTGAATGAATTAATACAATATAGGAAAACAAATTTTCACATAAAGCTTGACAGAATGAGAGAATAATTTTTCACATAATGTTTATGATGAAATAAGACAATATGAGAAAACAAATTTTCATATAAAGCTTGACAAAATGGGAGAATATTCCCTACATAATGTTTATGAAGAAATAAGACACTATGAAAAAATAAATTTTCACATAAATCTTGACAAAAATGGAGAACAATTCTCTACATAATGTTTAAAGAAATAGGAAACTTAGTCTTCTGTACCAAAATCTAATTTTCAGAAGCTCTGAGATGAAACTGAAGTCTTTTGCAATGTTTGGGGCTAAAAATTATATTTCTAAAAGTATTGGGGCCAAAATGATATTTTGAAGAGTATTATGACAATAATGAAATTATCCAAAAAAGTCGGGGCCAAAATCATATTATTGAAACTTTCTTTGGTCAAAACAAAATACCCAAAAAGTTACTTTAAAGAATATTGGGTTTTTTTAAAACTTACTTGAAATATTTAATTGGGCCTTGAATCCCAATTTTGAGTGAAATCATTTAGCTTTCTGGAATTTTCAATGTGCAACCCATTTTAACAAAGACCTCAACATGCTATGACAAAACAGCAGTATATCTTAATGGGAAACAAAAACCGCAACCCACTTTGACAAAACAGCATATAATGTACCGAAACAACAATATGCCTTGATAGAACATATAATACACAGAAACATCAACTTTTTCATAGGAAACAGCAAATAGAAATAAAAAAAACAATAGGTTGATTTTGAGGGAAACCTAATCAGAAAAATATATAAACAGCACCATGACGCTAACAAAAACGAAAATCCAATCTTGAACATGAGTACAACGTATTTCAGCAATGAAATAAATCATATTAGATTTTAACAAAAATAGAAACATAACATATTACCCATGGGGAACAAGCGCAAGATTTGAAAACACAAGAACACAACATTATTTAACAAGAAACAAGTGCCATAATTGAACAGATCACAACGTCATCTTTTTTATAAATAAAAATAAAAAATAACACAAAAACAATACCATGTTTTAGACAAGAAGTAAAAACCAGATTTGAATAAGAGGGAAACATCATATCATCAACAACAACAAAAACTAGATCACATCATGAAAACACAAACATCACTTTTCTAAAATGATAGAAACATTACCAGCTTAGTGTCCTGCTGTAGTGTAGAGATTTTAAGTCCGAGTAATTCTCTACTTCGAGGAAGGCTTCAATGGAGACGCATTCAAAGTCTTTTCCTTCTTCTAAAATATGTTCTCTGCAATTCGAAACTCGCAAAAATCACCTTCGGAGCCCTCTAAAAATCGAGTTTTCCTTTTATATCTCTCCTTTTTCTTATATCAATGTCTTTTTTCATTCTTCCTTTTTCTTCTTGTGATGCCTCTTCCTTTTATAGCCACCTGAGACCAGCTTGCTTAAATGGTGATGAGACCGATAGTGCTTGCGTGCTGTAGTGAAAAACAAAAAGCAAAAGGGGGCACCTTTTACAGACGAAGACAGAAAGAAAGGGGCCATTGCAAGGGAGATGCTTCCATAAATGGGATGTGACCAAACGGCAAGTGGAAAGGGTCATGAAGGCGTACAGAAGGGGCGGTTGGAATCAGATCCAGAAGAGGCAAAGTGTAGAGGGAAAGAAACTAATGGAAGAGGGCAAGAGGCATTAAGCTGTTTGGATATTTTTTAAAAAATATATTTTTTATAAAATAAGAAATTAATTTTAAAAAAAATATATATTTTAATAGAATAAGAAGTTATTTTACGTTTGAATATAATAAATGAGAATGACTTTTAAATCAGAAAATATGTTCGCTGCAAAACTATAAAATGACTTTTGATTGATAAAATTATTAAAAAGGACATGTACAAGGAATATAAAATTAATAATTTTTAATAGATCAAAATTTATATTTAATTTAAAAATAATAAAATTAATATATATATGATTAAAATTAATAATTTTTAAAATAATATAATAATTATGTAAAAATAATTATAATTAAAAATAACTTAATGAAAGAAATAATATAACTATATTAAAAAAATATTTGATTAAATTTAAATTTTATAATTATGATAAAATTTAAATATGATAGTAGAATAAGAAGTTATTTTACGTTTGAATACAATAAATGAGAATGACTTTTAAATCAGAAAATATGTTCGTTGCAAAACTATAAAATGACTTTTGATTGATAAAATTATTAAAAAGGACATGTACAAGGAATATAAAATTAATAATTTTTAATAGATCAAAATTTATATTTAATTTAAAAATAATAAAATTAATATATATATGATTAAAATTAATAATTTTTAAAATAATATAATAATTATGTAAAAATAATTATAATTAAAAATAACTTAGTGAAAGAAATAATATAACTATACTAAAAAAATATTTGATTAAATTTAAATTTTATAATTATGATAAAATTTAAATATGATATTATAATAAATAAATATGTAACTATAATGAACAGATGGATAAAATAGTCAAGAAAAAATGAATCTACTTCTCTTAGAAGGAGAAGTTACAAAATATGGATTCTACTTTAATTATAATTTCTCATTTTACTTCTCATTCTCCTTCAAGGAGAAAGAAATACGAACAGCTCAAAAAATTATAGAAGTCATTTTTTTCAAAAAAGAATAACTTCTCCTATGCCAAAAGCTAATCCAAACACAGCCTAAGTGAAGAGATAAATTGAGAGTTAGGCTGGGTTTTGGGCTTGGATCATGGACCTAGGCCAAGTATGATGGGCTACAAAGAGTGTAGGGTTCAATGATCCAAAAAACAAATGACTTTGAACCAAAAGAAATTTTCTTCTTTGTATTTTCTATTATTTATTTTTATAAAAAATATTTTATGCAAATATTTTTATATACCTATCTAATTTTTTTATTTTTATATTTTAATAAAAATAAAACTAAACAAATTTGAGTGTTTAAAATTATAATTATTAAGTGAGGCTTTGTTACAAGTAACAAAGGCATCAACCAAAAATATTAAGTGTCTCAGGACATTTTATAAGAATACAACGTCCATTATAACATTTTAAAATAATTATTTTTAGATTAGACAGGTAGAATTGAAAAGGAATAGTGCCAAAGCTGACGACATGGAATGGGCTCCGCTGGATCAAAGCTTTGAAGTATAGAGAAATATAAAAGAAAAAACTATTGAGAGATAATACGCTCACAATCATCTCTGAGTTTGTAAAAAATAAATATATGAAAAAAAGCATATCTCAAGAAATTTATAAAGGAAGCATTTTGAAAACTTTTTTGAAGTACTTGGTATATTTTTAAGGAGAATTTTGATATATTATTATCTTAAATAATAAATAATAAATAATATATTTATATTTAGTGTATTATCATATAATATTATAAATTATATATACAATAATAAAATATTATGAAAATCACATTTTTTTGAATAGTATTTCATATATACAATCTAAAAATTATAAAAATTTCACATAATATTACTTTTAGTTTTTGCTAATTTTTATAAATGTTATTATATCATTTTGTTAATGAGTTTCAATTATCATGCTAAATATAAAAATTTTAAATATTATAATATTTTATACTTTAATATCTTATATTATATTATGATATATAAAATATTATAATATATAAAATGTCAATATACTAAATACTTCTTAAATAATAAAATAATTTAATGATTAAACTCTTTTATGATATAAATTATAATAAAAAGATTTAAATTTAAGAACTCGTGCAAACTATCAAGTCGCAACTAGTGCCTTATGCTAGCACTGTCAAGCTGGCACCCACGACGGCTACTTTTTATTTGTTAGTACATTTTATGACATAAAAAGTAATATAATAGCATAAATGTATATATGTAATATAAGAATAATTTATTTGTTTATGAATGAATATATAAATGCTCATCAAGTTTCTTATTTTATATTTATGAAATTAACTTTAAATATATATAATTAAAATTAAAAATACAATAAATTATAATAAATAAAATAATATAACAATAATTATATTAAAATCAAGTGTTACATTATATAGCTTAAGATTATAAAGTGGTGTTGGTTAAGTAAACACCTATATTCTTAAAGATGTATTTGGAACCAAAATCTTTCAAGAATTCAATTGAATTCTTATTAATGAATTTAAATAAGTTATTTTATTTGATTAATTTTTATGCTTAGAATAAATCTTAAGGTTTATAGATTTCAATTGAATTTCATAATTTTCATTGTTTTGAATTGTTTACCACTTTAAATTTTATCAAACTAAATAAAATTAAGAATTCAAATAAATTGAATTCTTGTTCTTTTATTGTTCCAAATACCAAATACGCTATAAGTGATTCAAAACATTTATAAGAAAATTGAGCAAGAGATATATTAAAAAAATAATTTTATGTTGTTTTTATTTATGACACATATAACACATGCACAAATTTTAAAATTTTAGTAAAACCTTTTCCTCGAATACCAAATAAATAGACATTTAAGACATACAATATTAAAGTATACATCTATTAAAAAATAATCAGAGTAAAAAAAAACAAAAAAAAGGATGGCCTGTAGGCTGGCATTTTTAGCCCCCTATTTAAACGGGTTGAGACATGCTATGTCTAAGCCATCTAAATAATAGGCTAATTGATCCAACTCGAAGGCCACAGACCATTTTGACAATATGCTTAAATTCTTATACAATATAAATAATCTAATAATTATTTATAAAATTACATTCTTAATTTTTTGAGTAAATTATCATAACTTTCTTTAGATTTAGTAATATAACAATATGTACTTTTTTTATTTTTGAAATGACACTCACTTTTTGTATAAATGTGTAAAAATATCAATTTATCTTTATTTTTTATTTACCTATCCTATTAGTATTAAGAATAATTTTTTCTTTTTACACTTTTATAAAGAAAGTATTTAATATTTCAAAAATAAAAAAATTCAAAATTTTTAAATCTCATAAAAATTATGGTAATTTACTTTAATTTTTTTTATCAATAATTACTATTTACCAGTGTTGTGAAAATTAGAATGTCCCGATTAATCTAACTGATTTAACTGAGAATTAGACCCTTTGTCGATCTGGTACAACCTTAAAACCTAGTGGCAAAAAAATCAGTGACCCATGATTAAATTGAAAAAATCGATCATGTCACCAGTTTTGAATTGCTATTTACCAGTGTTGTGAAAATTAGAACGTCCCGATTAATCTAACTGATTTAACTGAGAATTAGACCCTGGTACAACCTTAAAACCTAGTGGCAAAAAAATCAGTGACCAATGATTAAATTGAAAAAATCGATCATGTCACCAGTTTTGCGAGGTCAAAAGAAGAAGGAGGAGGAGGAGGAGGAGATGCAGTGGGGCATGATGCTTGGGCTTGGTTCACGCTCTAACTGTGGTGGTACGCGTAAAGAGCTTCCACAGCTTCTGATAGAGGAAGGAAAGCTATCCTATGATTCTTGTCCATGAAGGGTACTGTATATTAGTGCTACAGTGAGAAAGCTTTCAAATTTGATTCTCTGAATACAACTCCTAAGACGAAAGCATAATAAGCACTACAGTGAGAAATAATACTTTTACTGTTTTAAAATAATAATTATTTTAAGAATTTTAGTTTGTTTTAAATTATATGTCATTTTACATTATTAATAAAATATTAATTGTTATTTTTTTAATTTTAATTTTATTTATTATTATTTTTAATAAAATAGTAATAAGAATATAAATTAATTTTAATAAAAATAATTTAATCTAATACAATTATTTTTTATTAAAATTAAAATTATTTAATAATTTATCTAATTATTATATCATTACTTTAAATATTAAATAAAATAAAATGAATAGAGTAACATATAGTATTAATTAATGAGACTTGTTGTGGAGCTCGAGACAAACTTGTTCAAGAAGAGACCTATTTTAACACCTCATTCGAATAGTCATAAAGAAGAGACCTCTTCCCAATCTTCTTTAAGTTAGTATTATTTTATATATATTTTTTATCATTTTAATGTTTAAACTAAATATATAACTTAAAATTAAATTATTAAAAACATAACTTTATTGTAATTTTTTTAATTTGTATTTTATTGTAATTTTGAATGTTATTTTATTTTATATTGAGAGTATTATATTGACTATTGAACATTATGTCATGAAAATTGTAGAGTTATTTTAACTATAATGAAATTATTAATGATGTTTCAACTTTTAGATATATTAGTATTTATTAGTTGATTATTTTCATTTTAATTTATTTGTTTGTTTAAGTAATATATGTATATATATATATATATATATATATATATATATATATATATAAATTAAAAAGTTAAAAAAATTATTTAATTTAAATTCAGTTCGATTGCGGTTCGACTCCAGTTACACTACTAACTCATGACTTTCTGCCCCTACTGATTCAATGATTGATTCAATTTTTAAAACATTGTATATTTGTCAGGCTTTTTTTTAGTAATATGAATGTTGATAACTGCCGAGGCTATCAAATTAAATATCTTAATAACAGATTTATCAAATAACTGCAGTATAAGGCAACACCGAGTCAAATCCTTGGATCACTCTAATTATGTAATCAAATCAGGAAAGTAACAATAGGGGGTTTTGATAAAGATTAATCAACTGAAAGCAATGAAAATGATAAACATAATTTGGAAAACAATCAATCCAGGGAGAGTAACCAATCTTTATTTTATCTATCCTTGATCACTAATGAGGCATTAAATCACTAAGCGAGCTCTTGGTTTTTAGAACATATTAAGAAGCCTCAATATGATCCTTGGGTCCACTACTAGAAAAGCATCCATAATTTAATCAATCAAGGTTAAACAAATTAAGCATCCATCTAAACCCATATTGACCTAAAAAAAAATAGAATCCAACCAAGCTAAACAACTCATCAAATAGCTTTGATGCCTTGCTCAGTCTCTGTAGTTCTCTTTTGACACATGGTAACTATGCAACTATCATATGAACATCCCAATCAAATTAAGCAATTTAATCAGAATCGCAAAAGAAAGGAAGAAACTTGATAAATGATTGAACTGGAAAATACTTAAGACAATATCTCAAAATCAAACATTAAGACTGTCAATCTCTAGGATTGATTAAAGGTTTTAGCCCTCCATGAATAAGAGGGATGAACTTACAGGAAAATAAAGGAAACCCTAGAGAGAACAGAAAAGAAACTATGGAGGGAGGTAATGGAACAGTGCTCCAGCTGTTATTTACGTTATGCAGCTTCAGCATGTATATATAACCCTAAAATCAATAAATACAACTTTGCCCCTAGGTTAAAATCACTCTAGGTGTTTGACTTGCTCATCAATCAATTTCTAGGACAACAGCATCAGTAAAACGCTACAGTTTTGATAAGTGGCTTGCACAAGAAGAGTTCCAGTGACAACATCCCAGTTCTAATTTCTAGGTTAAATTTGGCCCACTATACATCCAAATCAATCTTTGAGCTCTGCATCAAAGTTGCAGATATTTCTCTTAGCTTTCCTACAAGATAAAATTCATAATTATCAGATCTCTAGAACTTAAGTTATAGCCAAAATACGGAAGCAACATAAAGGTCCCAATAATGCTAAAAGATACAATTAAACCCAATTGGAACTCAAACTTATAACATGTGCCCAAACCCAATAAATTAAGCATACAATAAGTTTAAAAAACTAAATGTGAGGTTTAATTAATGTATAGAAATTGT
>JASKGM010065641.1:0-16990 GCA_034509205.1 Ceratonia siliqua
GTAAAATGTTTAAAGGCATAAACCAAGGCAACGAATCCCATCAATTGCATTCTTTCAATTATTTTGTACATTCCAACTTCCTTCTAGGTTCCTGGTACACGTTTGAAGTACCTTCCATATAGTTTGACATTCTCAAACAGAAGGCAATAGAGAGTAGAGACTGTAGAGTGAGGTGAGGTGAGTGGAAAAAAAAAAAAAGAGAATGCGCCAGCCCGCTTCCCAACTCGCCTCGGCCCATCGTGCAAGCAGACAAGGTAGACCAACCCACCAAAATGGCTAGTTGAAATTCCTTTAACTCAACTCGTCCTTTTAAATGGGCTTAACATGCTAATTTGATGAGCTCAGCCCGTTTTAATAACTCTAAGTATCTTCATAAAAAAAAATTTTAACTTATCCAATTGAACCTTAGTTTTGTTTACTTCTCTCATTACAAGGAGCCTATTAATATATAATCTAAGTTCGCAGGAAAGACGGAACCTAAGTTCACCTCTTCAAAAGTCACCAAATGGATTTTCATCTCATTTATCACAAAATATTTTCTAAAGTGAACATATGCATTTTAGAGACAAAAATGCTGAGAGAAGTAAAAAAAATTATTTAAATTTATAAAAGAATATTCTTTTTAGTTCATTTGGCCCCTACTTAGTACAATCAACTAAATAACAATCTATATTATAAATTTGTGAAATTAAAAATATTTTTATGTCAAAACCGATACTCATTTAGACATCATTCTCTTAAATTAAACTTGCAATTTCATGATTGGGGTTGTCCTCACGAGAAGATTTACAGTATTATGGTTGCACGTGTTCTCATCATCCCAATCACACTACATAACGTTTTTATAAAAAAAAATAGCAAAAAAAATGCCATATGACATGATTGAAACAGCAATAGCACTGTGTGATTGAAGTACCTGAGTTATTTCCGATCCTCGTCAGTATGATCATTAGAGGCTTGAAATTTAGCCTCTGGATAGTAGCTCATAATCCAATTAAGTCCAATTCCCTTGTGGAATTCTAATCTTATGAAATTAATTTTCTCATAGATGATGTAGAGGCATGCATGTACTATTAAGCCTCATTTTTTAGAAAAAGTTTTCCTTAAAAAATTGAAGTAAAATTTATATTTTTGAAAATTTTTTCTTTAGAAAATTTTTATAGCAAAATAAATATTAAAAAAATTCTTTTATGTTTTTTAATAAAACAAACCGGGCCTGTGAAAATAAGAAGCATTATATAGAAGAAAAAAAAATACTGACTGAACACTATAATGAAAAAACAACGATTTAGATTTATAAAAAATTAGTTCGTCTCAGCTGAGGTATAATCAACTTGACATTTTGACAACAAACTATAAATTAATTTGTGAACTCTAATATATATATATATATATATATATATATATATATATATATATATATAGAAATTTAAATTATAAAACATAAAATAAACGTATAAGTAGTTAAATGTGTAAATAATAAAAAAAGACAACTTATGGCTTGGCCCACCCAACATATTGGTTAACAGACTAAATGGGCCAGCCCATTTAAACTCTCGTAAACTATTCCATAGGAGAAAAGGGAGTGGCCTACGTGTGGGGCTTACATGGAGATCACTATTCTCTCTCATAAATTATTGGGAGTGTTTGGTACTAGGAATGTTTTTACATTCTTGGGAAAGTTTAGTTGAAAAATAACTTTTTTTCTATAATGCCCTCTTTAAATAAAAAAAATAAATATATTTTTTAAAAATCCCTTTCCCCTACGGCACTCTTCTCTCCCTCTCTCTCAAAACCTCTCCAGTTAGTGCCTAGCAGGAAGTCTCTCTGCAAACGAAGTTTCACTCCTGCTTCCATCCGCAAACGGTAACATTCCTCTCCACTCTTGCCGCCGTTCGCCCTTGCCAGGTTGTCCTCCGCCCAGTCGTGCAGTGACCGGCGTTGGGTGGCTAGAAAGACTCCTCACCAAAATTCGAGTTTTTCCTTTTCTCTTTTCCATCCTCCACGGCGTGAAACCTCCCTCCCTACCGTCCACACCTGCCCAGCCACCGTCAAACGCTGTAGACCCCCCCTCCAACACCGGTTATTGCTGAAGCTCTCGGACTCCACAGGCACGCTGGTTTCGTCCAGCCATAGGAGCATTGGGGGTGGCTGAAGGTTGCTATTGGAGGCTGTTTTAGGCAGTGGCAAGACGTGGGTTAGGAGCTTATGCTGAGATTGTCCAACCAAACCAGGTTTGTGGTAGTTTAACCTCAATGGTTGCAAATTGAGTAGTATTTTGTGGGATTCTAGACTTCGAGGATTATAAATTTAAGATTTGAAAGACAAAGATTTAATGATTAGATAGAAACCTTTTGAAATTTATAAATGAAGATGAATAAAAAGGAAGTTTCATATAGAAACCTGTTGAAAGGTATGAGTACTCTGTGAAGTTGCTTTTTGCTGGCCAGTCTTCCCATTTGCTTGAATTTTAATCAAAATATAGTCACAATTTTGTTAACTTTCTGATTATGGAAATTCTAGAGTTTATGAAGATAAATTTGAGGTTACCATGTCTTAATTCCTTTTTAAATTTTAGGATTTGATATTGGACATTTAGAAGTTAGTTCTGGATGTGCACCAACTGGTTAATAATATGCTAGAAAGTAGATTTAGTATACTGATGGGCTATGCGTATATGTTGCACATAGGCTTGTCTGAAACGAATCCCCGTTAGAAGTAACTCTGGATTGAAGTAGAAATATTTGGAGTGAATACTGAATCTCCAAATTTAGCAACTGTGAGTGGATTCTTACTTACTTCTTGATGCCTAAACTGAAATATTTATCTGGTGGATAAATAATTTTATTTGAGTATAATTCAAGGAAATTGAGAAAATGATATATATGCATATCTGTGAAATTTATTATTATATTTTACGGCATGAAAAGTATCTGTATTTTGATATTTTGAAAGTAAGAGGTATGAGAATTATGAAAGCAAATTTAGAACTGTAATCTGGGATCCGTAGTAGAGTGGTGGTAGAACCACTAGGTGCACCTAGGTCGCAACCTTTATCAGTTGAGGGCAGTTCTTGATAAAGGGTACTTCTGTCAGTAAGTGTAGTTTCTGACAAAAGAGTGAGTGTTATTGTGAATAGTTCCTTTGGATGAGAATGCCCGGAAGAGAACAGGAAATTTAGTTTCCCTTCGGTGAGTGCAGTTCCCGAAGGTGAGGATGGGGTTACCCTCCAGTGAGATTTATCCTCTAGAGCAGGAACACTGTTTCTCAGTTTAGGTTCTCCCCTATATATTGATGGATCCTAGGGAATTATGCTTTGATTAAAGTATTATTGAATATACTGTCATTTCAAATTTCATTATGTAAAATATGATTTTGAAGTAAGAATTATTTTATTTCCTGAGTGTAATGTGCATTAGGTACTTATTACGTTTAAGTGTACTAAATTAAGGTTTCATATTATTTTAGTGGTAATGCACGTTATATGACGGGGTTTATGTATCAATCTATAAGTTTGTTTTTCATTCACTGAGTTAGTGGACTCACCCCTCACTTTAACATTTTTAGATTAACAGATTGGGGATTTACCTTCAGCTCCGCCTGTACCTTTTAAACCTGCTGATTGACTTGGTAGGAAATTATCCTGAATAGTAGTATTGGAATTTACTTGAGGGTTGTGGACAAATGTTGGATAAGACTTATTTATATTTGTTGATTTTATTGGTCTATAGATATAAATTGCATAGTTTGTGTAATTTGAACATACAGTCCATGATGCATTATTACAGCTTTTTTGATAAGCCACTGAGGCTTTTGGTTGATGCTGGGCATGTCCACCTTGTTTTATTTGTAGATTTGTACCCTGGGATAGTCCATATTTCAAGGGAAACTCTGTCGAAATTTTCAATAAATTATGGACTTAGAATTTATTTTATGAAAGTGTATTTTACTTTACTATTCATTTAAAAAGGATTTTGAATAATATTAATTGCATTAGTATTTTAGGCTGGTAGGTAATTGCCTGATGGGTAATTCCCTACGCCTGTCACGTGTCCTAAATCGGGGCGTGACATTTTCGCTTGGTAGAAGGTTTGAGAAAAAATTCTTGAAATGTATATTTTCCCTAGAATCCACTTTCTTTAGAATTTATAAATTAAACATTCATTCCAAAACACATGAGTTAGAAAGATTTTGGGAGGGAATGAAAAATTGGGGGATGTTTTATTACCCAAATACCCCTTTGATAATACCCCAAATAAGAAAATGGATTTCAAAGTCCATCACTTGTTTTGTCGAACTTCCTAGGAAACCATTGCATCTCCTCTCGTCAATAGCCACTGTGGAACTTCTCCATCCTCACGTTGCACTTGCACTGTTGTCTTCTTTACTCAGATAAGTCCACAACAGGTAATTTTTGCTATCTAGTTCTTGCTTTATTGCCTTTGATCTATTTAATTAGACTAGTGGGTTTTATTTAGTTGCTATGATAATATGGGTTTAGTTTGGTCCTCTTGAGATTGGGGCAAGAACTGAAAATGAGAAGAAAATTTTTTGAGTTTTCTATTGATAGTTGGAATCAGAAAGAAAGGAAAAAAAAACTTTAGATAATGAAGAAATAAAATCATAGGGAAAGGGAAAATGATATTGTTTGTTTTTTTGAGTTTAATTTATGTTTTGTTAAGCGAATTTTCCTTGGTATAGTTGTGCTCTATGGTTAGAAGTGCTAAACTTTATCATTTGTTGTGTTTGTTATAGCTTTAGTTTAATTTTGCAACAAAATGAAGTGCATGTTCAGAAATGAGAGCAAAAGTGAAATTGATACCCAGAAAAAGGGAAAAAAGATATTTGTTCCCACCTCAACTACCTTTCAATTGTAAATTTACATTCGTTAAGTTTGATGGGTCAACTACTAATTGGTTATGATGGGTCGAGTTGTGAGCTTAACATTTTTATATAGTATTTTGTTCATTAAAATTCAGCTTTTATTCATTCATTGTGCCAATTTTTACCAATGACTTGTTAGTGTTTATGATGAATCTGCAAAATTTACTAGAATTAGTATAATTGCCTAGATATTAGTTTAACAGCAAGGTACCCAATTTCTTAATGTCTTTGTTTGCGGCAGGCAATGCTTATAATGAGTTAATAATAGAGATATATTATATATATTTATGGCAATGCTTAATTTAGAACTTGAATTGAATAGTTCTTTGTTTAATTGCATTGAATTAACTGAGATGTATTATAGTTAATAATAGAGATCTATTATATATATGTTCTGCATGCCATTATAAGATGCTACAAAGAACTTGTTAAAGAACCTGAGCCAATTCAAGAAAATTGCACTTATGAGAGATGAAAATGGTTCAAGGTAATATACTTACTAATTTTTGTTAAGAATAACAGTATGGTTCTTATTAATTTTTTTGGTCTATGGTGAATGTTGTTTTTCTTTTTGTTGAATTCACTGTAGAATTGCTTAAGAGCATTAGATGAAATTTATATCAAGGTTAATGTATCAAAAGCTGATAAACCTATATACAAAATAAGAAAGGGAGAAATAACAACCAATGTACTAGGAGTTTTATTTATGTCTTGGCTAGGTGGAAGGGTTTAATTGTAGATTCTAAGGTCTTAAGAGATGCTATTTCTCATAAGAATGGTCTCAAAGTTCCTCAAGGTGTTTTATGTAAGTATAAATACATTTTTAAATTTTATGTAGATTACTTATGAATTAATCTAAAGTTGTATACCTTATAATATGCTATTATTACTTATGTGATGCTGGATATATGAACCGTGAAAGATTTCTAGCTCCTTATAAAGGATAAAGGTATCATTTAAGTGCGTGGAATAATGAGGTGCAACTTACTACCCTGCAAGAGGTGTTTAATAAAATATATGCCCAAGTTAAAAATGTAATTAAGAAATGTTTTGGGATGCTAAAGGTCATTGAGCAATTTTAAGGAATAAGTTATTTTATCCAGTGAAGACTCAAGTAAGAATTATCACAACATGTTACTTGTTGCATAATCATATCCAAAGACAAATGGTAATAGATCCATTGGAAAGTGAAATATTAGATATAAAAATTAACAACAATGAGGAAGTCATCATTGGGGAAAGAATTAGACATGTTAAGAGAAGTGATACTTGTACCTTGTGGCGAGACAATCTTGCAACAGAAATGTTTAATGCTCAGAGATGAGGACAACAATGAACTTTTGTAGGAGTGATTTTCATTTGAGATTAGTTTTTTTATCTTTAATAGTAGTTTGCTGTTTGTTTGATGTAATGTTTATATGTAAGAGTGATTACATATTTGTTGGATACTTATCATAGTGATTTTCAGTTTGATGTGTTGGATACTTATCACATTTTTATATTACATATTGATTTCCATATTGATGTATTGGATAGTTTTCATATTGATGTATACTTATCACATTGTTGTAGATCAAGTACATTAGTAGTAAGTATTGCAGGTACCATCATGGAAGCATTAAGCCAACCCAACTTGATTGGTAAAAAACATCAATGGATAAAGGAGGAAGATAAGATGCTTATAGTGTGCTTAGTATAACTAAAAGCACTTGGAAGATGGAATTCAGACAATGGGACTTTCAAACTTGGCCATACAAAGCAATTAAAGCAAATTATCAATTTAAACATACCGAGCAGTGGATTGAGGGTTAATCGATATATTGAATTGTGACTTAAGGTACTTAAGAGGCAGTACGCTGCCATTGTTGAAATGCTACATATTAGTGGATTTAGATGGGACGATAGACAGAAAATGATAGTGGTGGATAAGGAACTCTTCTAAGATTGGGTAAATGTAATCATTCGGCTTTTTTTGACATGTTGCTTCATTTTATTATATTTTATATGCATTTGTTGGATGTTTTGTCTATTTTACTCTATCAATTTGTCTTCTTCTCTTCAGTCACATCCTGTAGCTACCGGTTTGTTCAAGAAGCGTTCTCTCATTATGATGAATTGGCATTGGTGTATGGAAGAGACAGAACCAATGGAGTAGGAGCTGAAGATATTGTTGATCAAGCAGAGTCAATTGATAGAGAGCGAGAAGAATCTGCTTTAAATGATGATGAGGCTAACATGGATGATACTCCATTTGATTATGTGGTTGAAACTCAAAATCTATACTCTCCATTCAATGTGTTTACTCACACTAGTGTCACATCTACTGTAAGGAGAAAGAGGAAGAGGAATGGAGGAACTGATGACAGTATTGAAAAAATTGTGGATACCATTGACAGTATTGGAAAGGTTTGTGAGAACACCAAGGACAATATTGGTGAATTTGTAGGCTATTTTAAGCAAGAAAAAAAGGCAGCAGATAGAAAGATGAATGTGTTTGATGAATTGGATAAAATTAAGGAGCTGACAAGAGTGGAAAGTTATAGAGTTGGAGTTATCATTATGCATGAGCAAAAATTAGTGGATGTTTTATTTGGTTTACATCCTGAGATGAAATATAAGTATGTGCAACACATTTTAGCAATACGCAGCTTGTAGTTGTCTTATCGGATGTGTACTGAACCTTTGTTATGAAATTGTCTATTTTTTATTTGGTTATGTTATAAACTTGTCTAATTTTGAGTTGGAATTTTAATTTGGAATGTAATTTGGGATTCTTAGTTATGAACTTGCAATCTGATTTGGGATTCTGATTGTTTCTGGAAATGGATATCAACCTTACCTTGATGCCAGATTTTGAGTTAGGTAATAATATTGTTGATGAATGAGAACTTGAATGCTATATTAAATTCATTATGTATTGTTCTCTATAATTTGTCAAAATATATTAATAGGGAATGTACTATTGTATGGAGGTTACATCGAAAACATCATATTTTTTTTCATAATTTTTAATAATTTAATCTTGTCTATATATTTATTTTTAATTTAATAGAATTATTTTTAATGCTTTTTATATTTAATAAATATAATTTATTAAAATTAGTTAATATCGAAATATAAAATTATTATTTTACTTAATTTCTTTTAATTCAATCAAAGTGTATTTCGTAAAATCTGCTTACATTATCGGGAATATGTTATATGTAAACACCTAATTTTGTTCAGGTAAATTTTAAATCTTGAAAAAATTAAGAAAATAAAAACAGGAATAGTGGTAACATTGATATAAAGGAATAACATGAAATAGGGGGAAAATAGTAAAATTGGAAAATGGAAGGACTAAAAATGTAAAATACAAAAATATGAAATTACATTTTAAATAAAAAATTTAAAAAAAAAAGAAAATGATAAAAAAATGAAGCCCAACATTATTCTCTTGTTTTCTAGCACATGAAGCCTAGCCCCTTTAACCAATCCCAATAGTCTTCAGCCCATTACTTCATTTTCAGCCCAATTGTTCATAATCCATAACCCATTACATTTGGTTTGACCCGACCCAACTAGACCACCTTAGCTTCGTGTGTCCTTTAATGCCCTAAGTGTGGCATCTCTGGTGGTATTGCAATCCTTTCCTCAGATGGCTTCCTCATCTCCTTACCATTTATGCTTCTCCCACGACTTCCTTATCTCATCACCATTTATGCTCCCCTTGGGACTTTCTCATCATCTCCCAAAATCCTCCACACTTTGCGATTTCTGGAGGCTTCTTGTCCCAACTAGCTCATCCACCTCCATCTCATGCTTAGCCATTTTCCATCACCTCTGCTACAGTGGAAGTCTTTTCACAACAAATGTCTATTGTCCTAAATCCCCCATTAATGCTTTGGATTTGTAGAGAGTAGCTTCTTTGCTCGAGGCCCTCTCTTGTAGCGTTTACTGATTTTGGGGGAAGCCTTTCTCTCCTCCCAATCTCCAGCTCACATCTAGTACAAGCAGAAGATAAGAGCAAGGGTTTATTTCGGGTGGAATGAGAGTAGATCGGGGAGCTTGCATTAAGTTTTTGCTATAAATATTGAGATTGAAGCCAGAGAACAAGAAAGCAAAAAATCGGAGAGATTGAATAACAGAGGAAGGAAAGCCGAAGAAAGAAATGAAGGAAAATTGAAAGAGTAAAATTTCAGACAAGAGAAGATAAAAAGGGGTAGAGGAAAAGAAGACTGAAGAAAATTTCAAAGGAGAGAAAAGAAAGAAGATTTTCAAAAAAAAAAAGAGAATTTGAGGGAAAAAGAATTAACCCAAGAGATTCAAAAGGTAAGTTTTTATGTTGATTAACTTTATTTACCTTCTTATTCTATTTTATGTTTTGCTGTAAGGGTGGGTTCTTTAGGTATCCTAAGAATCCACGTGCCAAAGGAGGTATTTGTACGTCTCAAAGTTTGACCTTGATTTTTGATGAATTTTTGGTGCTTTATTGTTTCAAATTTGATTTTGATGCTGGTAAAAGTTATGGTTTCAGATATAATGCTATTTTTGGTTGCTTTCATGCCTTACATATGTTCTTATTCTTTGTTTTATTAAGGTTCAAACATGTCTTTGTTCTATTAATGGTCAAAAATCACCTCTTTAAAAATAGGTTGTCTTGGATTTGGAAAGTTTGATATCGTCCCATTGAAAGTAGACTGCTTTGAATTTGGGAAGTTGATTTTATTTCTTTAGAAATGTGCTGTTTCAGGTTAATAAAAATGTATTTGTTGTTGTTAAATGTGGTGCTATTTCAGTATTTTTTAGTTTCAGTTCTGTCAAGGTTTCTACTGTTTTTTTATTATTTGTTGCTGTTAAATATGGTGTTGTTTCAGCATTTTTTAGTTGCTGTTCTATCAAGGTTGGCTGCTATTTTTGTAGTACATGTTGCTATTTCTGTAAATCTATAGTTTCTGTCAATGTGTTGTTGCAATTGTAAATATGCTATGCTGCTGTGTCTGTAAATAGTTTGTTTCTATATGCTACTGTTTGTGTGACATAGGTTGTTGTTTCTACCAAATAGGCCGCCGTTTCTGCTTCTCTAACAAACAATTCTCTTGTTTCTTGCATTTAGAAATTATAAGAGCCTATTGGTGGTGGTGTTCAATAAAAAAAGAAAATCTAAATGTGTTAATTGGTGGAGATTAAATGGTTAAAATTTGAAATACTTATCCAAAGTCTTGAGAATTTTCTTGAGAAAATATGAAATCACTTTCTTATGAATTTGTGTTTGCCTCTTGCTCTCTTTTGAAAAGTTATTTTGTTGGTCAATTTGAGACACAAACCCCCAGCTTTGAGCTCTAATTTCAAGTTTAAGTCTCACTTGATTGCATTTCCCATATGATGGTTGGTTATTTTGGTTGAGTATAGAGCATTTGTTTTCCATTTTCTTGGCTTTAATATTGAGATTACTGATGGGGCTATAGGTTTATTTATTTTATTTTATCTTATTTGGTTATTTTTTTTATTGAGATGTATAGGTTTTTTTTATTTATTATTTGGTTGGTATTAGTTGTACCCATTTTCCCTTTTTTTTATTGTTAGGCATAGGCCATCATTTTTTTATCTTGCCATTTTTGTTTTTATTTATATATTACGTTTGATTGTTACTTTTATTTATTTTTAAGTCCTTGATAATATAATGAAGGTGGTGTCCTATGCACCTTGTATTTATTTTAAGAAAATAAAAAAAATAAAATTGCTTTCCTAATCTCCAAAGTTTCTAATACCTTTCAACAAAGATGGTATTTCACAAATAGGAACTCTAAGGAGCCTTTCAAAAATGAACTTAGATAACATAAAAAAGGCTAAATTTTCATAATAGATTTTGAGCCTTGGTGAGCTTGTTTTTTAATTAGAATATGTGAACTTTAGAACCAATGTTTTTATGAAGTTCGAAAAAATATTTGATTTTCTTGGTTTGGTTCCAAAAGCTCATTTAATTAGTGACTCACACAAATTTAAATTCACTAGGGTATTTGGGCTCCAAAGGCTTTCAATATAAGACAAGAATTTTGGCGCCAAAGGACTTTGTTAAAAGAATGGTCTTAAAAATAATAATTTGATAATGGATGATTTTTATGATAAATTTAAATGTATTTTAACATATGATTTTGCCAATGGGTTCAAGACCTAAACCCATCTTAACGTGTTTAAGTGGAAATGAGATTCATAGAATTAAAGCTTTTTGCTACAAGGCCCACATCCCACTTTTATAAATTAAAATTCACAATTGGGTTTCAAGGACCCAAAATAAGAAAAGAAAAACACTGGGCTTTAAACGATAAAGTTTGGTTTTTTTTATTTTATTTTTCTTCCTCCAAAGGTGATTTCAAAAATCATTTCTTTTTAAACATTATATAAAGAATTGCTTTTTTATAATGATTAGGCTATATGTGGAGACTTATTTTTCCTATAGACCTAATTCTTCATAAACGATATGTAAAAAATTATTTTCTCATATTGTTTTAAGTTTTATATGAAGATTTATTCTTTTATATTGTCTTATTTTACCCATAGGCTTTGGGTGGAGGTTCATCCTCCCACATTATATCTTACCCCTTAAAGATTTTGGATAGAAGTTTATTCTCTCACATTATCTTATCTTATCAAAATACCTTTTATCTTAGGGTTGAGATTATATATCCTCTCTAGACAAAATCAAAATACTATCTATCTTAGGGTTGAGATCATATATCTGTCATAGGAACATCGTCAACCATATCGAACCATATGGATCTTGATCTCCATTGGGGTACGTAAGCTCTTACACAGTAAGTCAGGTTCGGTTTTTTTTTTTTATCTTTCATCTTTTTTCATATAAAAAGGGATAATCAAAATAATTAAAAACAATAAAATTAAGTGTTAAAACGTAACGATCGATGAAAAAAGCACTGTTATGACCTTAAGGCGACAAAAAAGAAAAAATATAGAGATAAACAAAAATAGAGTCGCTACCAATTAATTAGAAGAATAATTGAGATCCTTTAAAAACTAAATATTGGCCCTTGGAGCCAGAGAATGGGTTTGAGAATCTAATTACGTGTGGGAAAGGTGTTAGACATCCCACAGCATTCATCCTTAAGGATAGTTACCTTAAATTGTTTGTACTTAAATTTGTTGTATTTGAATTATCCATTTTTTGTTATAGCAATTTAGAGAAAATAAAGAAGTGAGAAAACTGGACCTGTTTTACTGTGTAAGTACCTACATACCCTTACTGGGATTAAGGTTCACGTAGTTCGAGTTAATCAAATTAGAATTTGTCTAGGGGGATTAAGACAATATGGAAAAGCAAGTTTTCACATAAGGCCCAACAAAATGAGAAATTAATTCTCCACATAAAGTTTGAGAGAATAAAGACAATATGGGAATATGAATTTTCACATACAGCCCAACAAAATGGGAGAATATTTCTCCACATAATGTTTAAAGAAATGAAGACAGTATGAGAAAATGAATTTTCACATAAAGCTTGACAAAAATGAGAGAATGTTTCCCCACATGGTGTCAGAGATGGATTAAGGAATTTTATTGTTGAAATCCCAAAAACTTTTGGGAACCTTAGAACAAAGCTGAAATTTGTAAAGTTTGGGATCAAAATGACATCTTTGAAAGTATTGGGGTCAAACTTGGATTTGAGAAAGTATTGGAGTCAAAACTTAAAATTTGAAAGTATTGGGGTAAAAACTCAAGTTTTGAAAGTATTGGGGTCAAAACTCAATTTTTGAAAGTATTGGGGTTAAAACTTTGAATTTTGAAAGTATTAGTGTCAAAACTTAAATTTTGAAAATATTGAGGTTTGAAATCAAATTTTTGAACTAACTCTCAAATATTGGATCCCCACTTAAAGTATTTAATTGGGCATTTTGGAATCTTACTTTCAAAATAAACTTATTATATCCTTTGAAACCCCCCTTTATTTTTTTTTTGTTAATCTCATTGAGCCTTTGAAACCCATTTCTAGGATTTGCTAATGGGCCTTTGAAGCCCTATTCGAAAAACCAAACCCAGTGGGCTTATCAAATCCTTTGAAAGATAGATTAACGAAAATTTCTTAAAAACATTATGAAGTCCTTAGAACCCATGCTCATCATCTTTATTCATTCTGAAAATGCTTTTGGATCTTAGGACAATTCCCTTTCTCGTTTGGTCCTTTATGGTAAAATACCTTTCTTTATTGACCCTTTTTAGAAAACCCCCTTTTCTTTTTTCTTCTTATTTTTTTGAATTTTACTTGGGACCTTTGGAGCCCCAAAGAAAGAACCAATTATCTTTTCAGCTATTTCTAGGAGAAATAGGATGTACACCTTTTTCATACTAAAATATAATGGAAAATGGTAGCAAAGGTATATGTACAAAGAATATGAAGGCTGCGCTATCATACTTCTTGATTCCTGAATCAAGGTGATCAAAAGACAATAAAGCAACTACCCAATGTAAAAGTTTAGTCAAAAGAGGGAGGTAGAACATCAAGCCCAGCAAGCATTTCTATTTGGGAGAGCAATTGAACTTAAGAGCCAAGGGGATTTATTATTTTAAAGGTGTATCTTCTATCATCACAGTGATTGGTGTATAATATTATGATAAAGTCCCAAAGAAAATGTAACATGCATAAAAAAAAAGTTACCATACTTGATGAGACCCATATATGACCCATGCATTAGGTTGTTCGCGGAATAAGATAAAGCAAATGGTGTCAAAGTTCTTCACATAATAAGCAGTTTCCACATGTTAGACCTGCCCTAAACCCACTATCATTATCCCTTGGAAGATCATACTCTTATATTCATGATTTTTATCCTATATCACTAACCCAATAAACCCCAAGCCAAATAACCCAGAAACATAACTAAGAGAAATTGTTAACCACGTAAACTGAGATTAACCATATAATTAAAACCCTGTAAACCCCAAATGATTATAGATCAAACAGATTGAACCCAAAACCCAAAAATCAATTTTCAGAGTATCATATTACTCAAACAAAATGGACAAACCGAGATAAATTTTACTTTGAGTTTAGACCCTATTTGGTTTTAATAAACTGAAACTTCAATGTGAGGCCATACATGTACTAGAGATTATCTCCCTTGACTTAAGAGTATAATCCTGATATAAGAGCTAAACTGAGAACAAAACCCCAATAATGAAAACTAATGTTGAACCAAAATTTCATTTTTCCTCGGGTGACTCATGCAAATCTCCATGAGGGTTATATCAACAGCTGGCCTTGCAAATGACTTTGAATCATTTCCCTCTTTTCAAGTTAAAAAAATGAATTTGATCATCACGGAGAAGAGGGAAGAAATGGATAGCAAACCTTGAATGAACTCGTTTAGTGAATTAAAAAAAACATCTAGACCCAAATCAAAACTAACGTAAGACTATAAGTGAAAACAAATTCATCATCACCCATTTAAGTATACAAATTCCTTGTAGGTTAGACAGAAGGCAAAACAAATCGAATTTAACACAAACCGAAATCATTTCCATAAAAAACATAACATCTATGTGCAGCTAGAATCAATTTGGAATTAAAACTCTCTCAGAATAAAACCTAAAATTCGAGCCTTTAAAGCGCAAGAACTCCTCTTTGGTTGGCTCTTGGTGTTCTATTTGCTTCCTGCTGCCCCTCTATCATGTGTTCTTTAATCCTTTTATAGCCGAGCAACAATGCTCCTAGGCTATCATCGATATCTGAGAGGGCATGGAATTAGAGAGCATAGGTGGCGTTGACTACTGGTACAGAGACCGTGGACGGTGCATTACAGAGGCGTGGGAGATGTAGAGGAACAGAGGGGAAATAGCTGGGGCAGAGGTGCCAGAAATAGAGGGACCAAGAGGAGTAGACAGGGGATTGTAGAGGCGTGAAGATGATAGAAAAGTGGAAAACGGAAAGGCGAAAGTGCAGAGGCGTGGAGATACGGGTAGGGTTTCAGGGGTTAGATCCGGGTTGGGGCTAAACTGGGTATGGGCTGAATTGGTGGGCTAAACTTCCTTGTATTTTTGCTGTAGGTCCGCTGGATTGCCAAAAAAATGGCCCTTAGACCATTGTGGTTTTTATTTTTTGTTTTTGTTTTAAATTTATTATTTATTATTTTACTTTTTTTTATTTTTATAACTATATTTCTTTTTTTTAAGAAATTTATTAATCCCAAAATTTTAAGGGACACCCAAACAAAATCAGGTGTTTACATTAAGTACAAACAATTAAGGGTAACCATTCTTAGAGATGGACACTGTGGAGTGTCTAACACCTTCCCTACTCGTAATTCAACCCCCGAACATTTTTCCTGTTTTCAAAGGCCAATTTTCAGGTTTTTTTGAGGATTCTAATTATCCTCCTAATTAATTGGCAGCGACTCTATTTTTTTTTATAAAATCTCTATGTTTTAAACATCCGTCACGTTATGATATGAAACAAACATAAGAATAGGAATGCATCATATTATTCTCAGAAAAATTGGGTGATAACCAAACACATTTTCTAAAATTTTCTAAAATCTCATTCCTAAAATAAAACATTCATGAAATATAAATTTTCAAGACTTAAAATATTCCTAGTACCTAGGGGGTGGAAGTAGGTCAGGAGGCCTATTAGGGGTCTACAGTCTGACCTACTGTCAACTTGATTTATTTAACAATTTAGGCCAGACTAAGACCTTTATAAAAGCCTAATTAATTAAATAGGTCATGTTTATATACCAAAGGCCTTACCTGTAAACCTATAGGCCGACTTATATTTATATATTTATATTTAAAATATAATATAATATTATATGTAGGTCAAAAAAAGTCAATGGCCTACCTTCGACCTAGGCCATGTAATGCCCAAAAATTAAAAAAAAAATTAATGAGATTGGGGGTCCTAGCATGAATGACGCAAATAAAAAGACTGTGTAGCAAACTATAAACTTTTCAATAACTGCAAAAAAGTCCCTCACCCTCCCTTAAAAGCCAAACAATCTATTTTTGTGCTTCCTCTCCCTCCGTTGCCATCTGAAAATTTCAAGCACACTCTATTTTTGTGCTTCCTCCTCCGCCATTTGCCGCCAATCAACTATCCAGCCACTGCCATCCTCAATGTTGAAGGCAGTGGTCAGCTGGAGCGTGGTGCCGTCGTTAGGGGCATCATTTTGGGCAAGGTTGAAGGGTCCAACACCATTCATTTTTGGGGTAAGTGAGTTTTTCTCCATCATTCTGTTGAAAACAATCAAAATGAAGAAGCATGGCAATTTTAAAAACTTGGTTTTTGATCAAGAGAAAATTTTCTAGATTTGACAAGACATTCTTTTCCTTGTAACCTTGTGTAACCGTGGAAGAGGAGCCAGTTCTTGCAATGCCATCCTTCTGATAGGTAAGTTATTTACAATACTCTGTAGAATCAAATAAATTTGGGATTACCACTCATTTCTTCCTCTCTCAATTTCCATGAGTAGTTATTGAACATTTATGATTGATTTTTGGATGCACATCAACTGTTTGATGAAATGCTAGAAAGAAAACTTAGTTTCAAATTCATTTTTTCTAAGTTAGCAAAGTATCCTTCTTACCTTGTACTACTGATATTATAAATACTGGCCTGAGTTCAAAGGAAAATACTTGACAGGATACTATTATGTTTCATTGGGTGGGTGAATTACAACATAAATTCTAATATGAATGGAGTTACCAATTCTAACACATTCATGAAAGGTGCATGATTCTCTGAAACTCCCTTCAACAACCTTGTTCTCAAATGCTCAATATTAATTCCTTATTTAAGGCAATTTAGTATCCAAATAAATAGTATTCCTAGACCTTTTCCTTCCAAAATCTTATTCTATAAAGTAAGGATGATTAGAAGGGAAATTCAATAATCAATCCTAATGTTTATAAGTGTTGAAGTTAATAAGACTAATACATCATGTTGTACTAGCTATATAGGGGCATTGGAACCAACCCCTTCAAGCCTATATCAGTAACGAAAAGAAAGTTGGTTTTTGAACCAAGCATTGAATTTACAAACTAAGTTATGAGTGGATTCTTACTTACCTCTTGATGTCTAAATTGTTAAATTTTGACTTGTGGTTCAATGATTTTA
>JASKGM010065672.1:0-15667 GCA_034509205.1 Ceratonia siliqua
CTGCTTGAATAGTCTCATCCATGGTGAGTGGTATCATATCGTATATATGAGAGTGGCTGCTTTTACTTTAAGAGGAAGTGAAATGCAATTTTTGGAAACTGGGGGTCGAAATGTAATTACTAAAAGTAATGGGGCCAAAATATAATTAATAAAAATAATGGGAAAAAATGAAATTACTAAAAGTATTAGGGCAAAATAAAATTACTAAAAGTAATGGGGGACGAAATGTAATTACCAAAAACTAGGAGGCCAAAATGCAATTATTGAAAGTAATGGGGCCAAAATAAAATTACCAAAAATAATGGGACAAAAATGAAATTAATAAAATTTTTAGGGCCAAAATGAAATTTAAAAATAACAAATAGAAAAAAAAATAACAACTAGAGTCTATCATAAAAACGATAAATAAGATAAGATAACAACTAAAATATAATTTAAAAACAATAAATAAAAATATAGCAACCAAAAATAATAATAATAATATTAACAAAAACAAAAATAATAAAAAATAAAAAACATATTACAAATAAAACCATAAATAGTAAAAACAAACTAAAAATAATAAAAATATATTAAAAAATAAAAAAGAAATAAAAATAAAAAAACATATTGAAAATAAAACAAAAATAGTAGAAAAAGATACACAAAAAGTTAGAAGGAAAAGAAATCAACTAAGGATGAAAAGATAGTTACCTCTATAATAATTATGAGAACCAACTCTCCTTATCCCTTGTTCACACTTCTCCTTTTAAGACCACCCAAAATACAACATTAAAAAAAATAAAAAAAATAGTGAAAATGAGAAGAGGAGGGTGTGTGTGTCTAAATAAGAAATGAAACTAGTTTTTGTGTGTGTGAAAGAGATGAAAAAAGAAAAACAAAACAAAAATCATGGAGAGAAAAGAAAAGAGAGAGTTTGGATGGATGAGATGAATGAATGAAGGAGATGAGAAAAAGAATAGGTGAGTGTGTGGGAAAAAGAAAAAGTGAGAGAGAAAAGTGTGAGGGAAAATGTGTGTGGGAAAAAGAGAATGAGGCTAGGTTAAAGTGAGAGGGAGGTTAGGTTAAAATAAAGAAGTGAGTTATGAGTTGGATTTATGGGTATGAGTTATATGGGTAGATTAAGAAGGAAATGGGCTAAAAGATTAGGTTAAGAATTTGGGTTAGTTTAGGTAATGTTGAGCTTAAAAGAAAATGAGTTAAGGGGAAGGGAAAAAGGCTTAAAATAACCAAAAAAAAAAAAGATTGGGTTGCAAAAATATTTTTGTTTTGTTTCTTTTTCTTTTTGTATTTTATTGATTTTTTATTATTTTAAAATTTTAAAATTTTTAATTTTTTTTGTATTTTTGTTATTTTTCTAAATTTTAAAAATTACTTAGACAAAATCAAGTGTTTACATACTTCCTTTTTAATATTCTTTATCATTGTTTTTTGCAACATTTTATAAGTTTTTGTCATTGAGACGTTCTAACTGTGGTTGAGTTAGAAGACATTTGGAGTATTTTTTACTTTTTTTTCTTTTTTAATGTTTATTTTTTATTTAGTTAGCAGTTAATTTAATTGTCATATTATGAGTTATTTCTGTTTATAACTTCTGAACTGGTAATATATGTCTTTAAGCACTTGCTATTCGACCTATAAAAGATGTTCTTATTAATACATATTTTGTTTCCAAGATTTGTTATCATTGTTTTTTGTTGCATTTGATGAATTTTTGTCACTAACATGTTCTAGCATTACCTTTCTTTTGCTATGGGCATGATTAAATTTACACAAGTGAGACTATTGCGTCATACATTTCTTTTGCACCAATTTTTAGTTCAATTCATTTAACTGACATGTCAAATTTGGGGGATGTGCTATTAAACAAAGAACTTTTGCATCATTTTCTTCTCTATGTGAGTATGTAGTCCAAAAGAAAAGGTCAATTTGTTTATTTATATGAATTAGTCATTGAGATGTATCATAACTTCATACTTTTGAAGGTCCAGGGCTTATTACATATTTTGAGTTTTGATGATAATGAAATAATTGAATTATTATGAAGAGATTGAAGTAGAAATGGAGAAAGATGAGTAACTGCTTCTAAAAAGTCTTATATGAAAAGAAAAAGACTAATACATAGTGTATGTAATACTGAGATTAATTCAAGTTCTCCCATTGACAGTTCACATTATAATTATACTATTCACTTATAGAATACACCACTACAACATTCATTAAGTTGTATAATTTTTTGATTAAAACTTTCAAGTAATTCAATTATTGTTATTTACATATATAAAAGATTACGAGAAAATAATCATACAAATGAATTGATTATTATTTTATTTTTTTCTTTATATTGTTTCTATTATTAATCGTATAGTCGTGCATTACACGAATTTTTCACTAGTATTTTATTAAATAATATCCATAAAATTAAATTACAAATATATATTTTTTGATCTCATGAATTTGATTACTTAAAAGGATAATCAAGGTGCATCATTAGAAATTTAGAAGGGATAAAAGAGGGAAGGTGAGGTGAATGAATCTAATCACGTTCCCAACAAGAGAAACAATGCTTTAAAGAATGCTAATATATAGTTAATTAGTTATTAGGATTGAGTTCTTAAATAAATTTGACCATGATCACTCCAATCTAAGCTTAAATAGACATGAGATCTTTTGTGTAACCTATAATTTAATGCAAAAGATTAGGAAATGAATTAAGTTCAAAAGTTTTTATTGAAAAAAAATGCTTAGAGGTAAGGACTGCCTCATTGACCAACCTACTCAGACGATGTGAAATTTTTAATATTCTTTTTTATGATAAAAGAGTAAACACTACATTAACTTAGGTGATGTGGAAAACCTCGAAGTTTCAAATTAATTCTGACTCTATATTATATTAAAAATGATTATAGTAGTTGAGTCTAACTCATTTATTAAAATCACTTAAATAGGTAATGACTGCCTCATTATTATTATCAAAGTTCAACTAACATACTCAAGCGACGTGATATTTCTATTAGTTTTTATATATTTGTTTAAAATGGAATTCAATGTTGAATAAAAAAATATGTTAATTTCCTAATATTTATGGGATTGGTTTTAAAAAAAAGGTAGATATTTAAACTTTAAAGTAGGATAATTACTGCACTTAGTGTAATCCAAGATTTAAATTAGAAAAATAATGAAAGTGATTAACGTAGAAATAAAAAGAAAAATAACATATGATTCGCGGTGTGACTGACCTTTAATAATTTAGTAGGAATAATATTGGAACGTAGTGGACTGCACATTGCACTGTAATTTTGGTGATTTAGATCCGGATCCCTTCCTTTTCCTTTTCTAGAGAAAAGAAGGGTTCTTTTCCCCTCCAAAATGCATATTATATACATTTAAAAAAATTTTAAAAAAATATTAATAAGTTTTAATTTATAAGTAATCAATATTAGATTAATAAAAAATTTTTTTTTAAATAATAAGGTTAAATTCTTAAATAAACAATTATATTAATATTTTAATATAATTTATTTAAATTTTCCTTTAATATTAATTTAATACAAAAAATACCTTTAAAAAAATAAAAATAAAATTTTTAATTATATTAATCTTTTTTTAAAACTTATTAATATTTTTTTTAAAATTTTTTTAAATTTATATAATATTTATTTTAAAAGAAAAAAAGATCCTTCTTTAATATTATAATCATTATTTTATTTAATATTTATTTTTTTAAATTTATATAATATTTATTTTAAAATAATAAATTTATATAACGTTGGCCGTATATTATTTTACCTTTATACCAAACTTTAATATTATAATCATTATTTTATTTAATTCTCGTCAACTAACGTATCGTATTTTATTTGGTAGTTTTATTAGGGATAGAAATCGTATATTAGCAGTGTTTAAATATTCACTTATGTTTGAATTCATTTTTTTCTTATTTAATAAGTGTTAAAAATATATGTTAAATTATTAGGTGTAATTTAATGATAAAAAATAAATAATTATAAGAGGTTTTTAAGTTTAATTTTGCATATATAAAAGAAATAATTTTTAAGATTTTAAATACTAATCATTGATTGTCCCTTTTTATTTTTCGAGTTCTGGAAGAAGACAATACCGTATTACCGTGGGTCCCACCAATGGGTGAGGATCTGTTGGATAAACCACGCCGTTTTGTTTACTTCATAATAGTACAAAACTGTTGTTATTGTTAGCTACCTTAATAATTCTTAATAATTATATGCACGTTTTTTTAGAAATATTGTGCTACCAAACAGTATTATATAAAATTTTATTTAATTTTAAAATTGTAGCAAAATTTTGGATGATATTCTCATACAATATATTGTATCTAAAAACGCAGAAAAGTTGTAATAAGAATTGAGGAAAGAGTTATCTTCTTTCTTTTTCTTTTGATGAACTGCAATGGAGTTTTTGACCATTGAAACAGAAGTGGGTCCAAGACCTTTCCCTGAGAGACTGGTAAGCTTGAAATTCAAGATGAGGCCGTCTTTAGCCACAGCCAGTCAATTATCACCCGATCTTCCCATTTAGCCCATATTCAAAGCCTATTTCATACTCTGACAACGGAAGAAGGTCTTCAACTCCAAGCCCAATTCAATCTAACAAATAATATAGACAACGTCTGCTCATTTGCTTTCACCCTTGCGGGACTTTCTTTTACATTTTAAAGCATATTTTGATGGGAGATAAAAGAAAAAGTTTTGATATAATTTTTTTTTTAATGATAGTTGCTATACTATTGTCTTATATAACTTATTTTTTTAATAATTGTTGTTATACTATGGTCTTATTTTTGGAGTGGTAACAATACAATTCCACCTTCCATCACTTATTTATTTACTTTTTAATCATTTTGTACCACTGGTATTCTTTTAGAAGTTTTTTGAATTTTTTAAAATTTTATTTAAGAAAAAATAAAAAAAATTATTGAATGAATAGTAATAAGTGTAGAAAATTTTAAAATTATTTTTAAATTTTAAAAAAATAACAGATGTAGAAAATAGTTAAATAATATAAAAATAAAAAAAATGATGGGAGGTAAAAATGTATTACTACCACCAGAAATGCCCTTTTTTTAATATGATGTAAAGTGAAATGAAAGATTTTTAATTAAGTTTTTTGTAAGGCTTTAAAAGAAAAATTAAGAAATTTATTATAATGTTCTCCATTACTCTTTAAAATTTTAATATCAAGAAGATAATCATTTTAATACGATTAAATTAGAAAAAAGGTATCATAATTAATCATTTTCTTTTATCTAACCATCAATTTATTTTTTATTTGTTGATATACAAATTCACTACTGGGAATGAGTGGTAACTTGGATGATAGGATATAAGGGGCCTTCAGAATTGTTTGTTGTGCTTGCTTGTTACTTCAGCCTGAAAATCCCTGATTTACAACATATGGAGAGAGGAATAATCGCTGCAAAGGTTCACCTATTTTGACCGGTGATAAGAATTTAGCACAAGTTTGTAAAAGTGTTATTATATATAATCAAATCTCTTTCAGATTTTTACTTCTAACAGTCAAGAGACTTGTGCAGAAGATGAAGATAAGAGAAAATTTGTTAGAATTAGTTTGTATAGGAGTTTGTAATTTGTTGGCGTATAGATTTGTTTTCTGTTTGAAGTAATGCATATTCTGATTCATCCATGAAAATTTCCAAGGTGGGGTATCTCATTATACACTATTGTGTACGTTTTAAACTCTTCAATCTTGACCCCGTCTTTTTCATTGCATTCCCCCTTGTCAAATTAATAAAGTCAATATATGTGCCTATATATATATATATTGATGTTCCACGGTTCTCTTCAGATGGCCAAGTCAAGAGCAAGCATGACAGCCTATTATAATAACAATAAATTATAAAGCAAACACTGTTAATTATTCTTATACAGGAGTAGGAGAAAGTAAAAAGTCTGGTTGTTGTCTCTGTAACAATACCCCGCAAAAGGGACAGAAGGGTCTTGAGGGTACTGCTTGGGTAAATGACTTAATTGAAGATTTCAAATCTACAAGATATGCAGACATTCTAAAAAGTGTTTCTGGCGCCAGTCTGAAAGCTGACCTACGGCAACATATACAAAACCATAGTGGAGTAACAGGGCAAACCTGCATGCAAACAGCACATCTCAATAGCCTGTGACGCTGACCACTGCCATTACTGGAATCCTCACCTAGGCAAAAACCAACCTCGGGGGATTCAAATGGAACAGGTGCCGAACAATAACTGCATGGCTCCACTGCTAAATGTTCACTGGACAGCAACCTGCTATTTAGGACAGATACACAACACTGTAATTAGCATATTTGAAGTTTGAAACCTGTTCTACAAAGAAAAGCATAATTTGATATTTACAAACTTAATAACAAGTATGCAGTTGTTAATAATCAATTTGTAAGCCTATTTATGCTACATACAAGGAAATTTTTTTATCACCATGGATCTACCGGTTAAAATTCATATGTGAACCCCGTTCTCCAAATATTTTCTTGCTTCATCAATCACCACATAGTAACTTACTTTGCTCACTACGAGTAGAAAAAGGAAAGCAGAATTGTCTACAATCAGGACAAAAAAGTCCCCAAAACAGAAAGAAACTTCTGTAGTCACCGTGAATAGCATAACACAAGATTAGCGACAAAGAAATACACTATATATATTATGTTATGTGATTTCAGAAATGACATCATTTAGTTTCATTATACTAATTGAGGACATAATCCAACAAATATGCTGACATTCTGAGGATCATTTTCCAACAAGTTGTACGTATAAGAAAAAAAACTTGCAATAATGTATAATTTCTAGGACAATTGTATAGTGTTTCTCCGTCTTCTTTGGAAACAAAATAAAACATGTTAGCCAAATTGACACCACCTGGTTAGTTTAAACTCCAGGCCCAACAAACAACTATATCATATAACAGGAGGAAAACGGATTTGCACTATTTAATGTACTATTACAAGCAAGTTGCACCTTTTCTCATTTGTAACTTCTGATGCAAGGACTTTCAACTGGTCATGTGCATGATCCCGACCTAATGCAACCCATTGATCCATCTGTGCCATTCCAAAAGGATACCAACGTCCAGGTTGGGAAGGAGTTGCTGTTGCTTCTGTACAGGACATGTTGGTTAGGAAAGCAGAAAAACTAAAACTCACTAGCCTTTCACGAAGTTCTCTTTCACTTCTCAGAAGAATCTGTATCCACTTGGTCATTTGCTTTTCCTTGGAAGGACATGACCCTTCAGAGCTGAGAAGTTCGCTGTTTGTTCTATATATTTGCTCAGCATCAAGCTCTACTAACATTACACGTCTACAGATTATATTGAGCAGGTGCAGCAGGCGAGAAGGAATGTCTGACAAATTAGAAGAGACATGTGGCAAAACCTTTCCAGCAGGAAGGTCCACATGAGATCCCATAAATGACATTGAGAGCCACTTAATCAGTAGATGTTCTACATATGTTGAATTGTGCTCTTTGAAAGACAATAATGCTGCAATTATATCCCAAAGAACCAGAGGCCTATCAAGACAATGATATTGCTTCAAAGACCAAATGATATTCGAACCCCAGCAAGTTAATTCTTTCTCTGGAAAACCAGGATACTCTTCAGCCTCAAATGAAAAGGGAGATATTGACAGAACATCCATTTGCTGCCCACCAATCCAAAAGTATTCAATAGCTGCCCTCAAAATCCTGCTCATATTTGAAGGAAAATGTTAAATTTTCAAATATGTAGATTTTTCATCAAACTCTACTTAAATTTAGAAAAAATACAAAGAAGAAAAAGGAAATGCCAAAATAGCCTAAAAGTGTAAATATTATGCTTCCTATGTTGTTTCAAGGTCCAGCATCAGTGGTAGCATAATCATAGTAAATATTTAGAATTTCTACCTTGGACATTGTATTGCCACTTAGGACTGGAGTAATTAATTAGTAACAAATTTGTGCTTATTATACTTCCCATTGGTGCTAAAATTCTCATTATTCTTAAGTAGATACCCACTTAATTAAACTTTACCTCTCTCTCTCTCTTCACACACACACACACAGACACAAGCAACAATAGGAAAACAGCTTTAGCTAGAAATTTATGTTTTCACCTTGCTTCATACATTCGATTCAGTTTCTCAATATCAAAGCAATGAACCTGCACCAATCAAGCAAAATTGCTCAGTAAGACTGTAATATGTATATATGTATGTATGTATGTATTTTCACCAATCATTGTCATTGAGAAGATCAATTTTAAGAAAATAAAAAGATACAGGCAGTTGATTGAGCACCAATATTTGGGATCCAGGCAGCAGAATTGAAGACAATAAAGACTCAAAGGGCAAAGACATCATAAAGTGCTTTTTATCTTCTATATAGGATTCAATGTAACCTTGATAAGGTTTGAGCGTAACAATCATAAAGGTAGCCCTGAAGTAAGAAAAGAGTGTGATGGTGTTCCCAGAAGTCAAGATCATTTGCTTAGCTCAAGAGTGCGTGAGTCAACCTCTTTTTGGCACTAGTCAAGCTTTTGACAAAAAGAAAACAATAAAAAAGTCTTAAGATAAAAGTTTCTCCCTTGTGATTTTGCTTAGCTACGCTGTGTTGCAAAATGAACAAGAAATATGACAAGGTCAAAATAAACACGGTTATTTGTATTGAACAAGTACTGCACAACATATTTTTGTTGTCAAACTTAGAATACAGCTGATGATCTTTATTTAATTTGACCTTTTTTTTTTCAATTTATATATTCAGGATTATACTGATAATTCCTAGAATTTCTGGACATTGATTATTGACTTTGGTCATATTGTGGGCTTTGTAATGTTAATTTAGTCTTACTAAAATTCAGTTCTTTACCCTAGGTTGACAATCTTGGTACCTAAGGTTTGACCTTTTACTCCTTTGAAGCAACGTATCAACAATCCAAAAGTCCATTTGCATTGTTTGTTAGTGTCCTTTTCTTCTGTTCTGGGCTTTAAGCCCTTTTGTTATACCAAAAGAAATTATTATTGGAATTTTTTTCCATAAAAATTTAAAAGGTTATTTCAGGAATAGCATATCATACAGTAGCAATGACAAGATTTCCAGGGGACACTGCTGCACCAAAACATGAATCATAAACATCTGTTGAAGGCTGCAAGGAAAAAATGCACATATGTTAAAGTAGAACAAAAAATTTATAGCAAAAAGGAGATAGAAACTAAAAGAGAGATAAAAACTAAAAAGGGCTAGTAATAGCATACACGAGTTGGATTGCTACTATGGATGATATCAGAAGAGATGGTAACTTCATTGAGGTGGCTCTCACGCAAAATCCAGCTGCGTACTAAATTATCCTACCATCATTTATGACAAACATGAATCATCAAATTCATTTATTTAAAATTCCTATCAGCAGCACTTAAATTTGCTAATGGATATTTTCACAACTTAACAAAATAAGAATGGAAGAGGGGCATGTTACATGATAGTGAAGGTACTTAAATGTAAGGAAATGACATATCCATAAAATTTGGTGCTCAGTTCTGGTATGAAAATCTTAGTAAAGAATGTACTTTACAGAGGTGGAAGGCATAAAATAAAACAGATAAAGTAATCTTGGTAAAGAATGTCTTCATTTTCACATAATTATAAATCAAATGCTAGTTTTATGGAAAATGGGCCTATAAATCAACCATGTAAGAGGATGTAGCCTTAACTTCTATTACCTGACTACAGCTGCACAAACATCTTCCATTACATGCCCAGGTCAAACCTATAACCTGAAGGAAATATTAAATGCAGAAATTAACAGAGGAGTGAGGTTCAATTAATTCAAAAGGAAAAAAAAAAACTTACAACATGGTCATGTGCATCATATGCGCCAAGCTTTTGAAATTCATTACAAGATATGTCACAAAGCCAAATTTCAAAGGAACCAGAACCTTTGCCAATGGCTAAAAGCATCTTGGAAGGGGACTGAACTGGCACGGTTACTGAAAGTACAGAAACTGGGACAACATTGACAGTTATAACCTATTTAGGAATTGAACATTGAGTATAGGCATTATTCACAGAGAAGAAAAATATAATAAAAAGATGCAGAATATAAGTGGGAAGTACCTCCTTCAATAAAGAAAACACAGTTTGATTCACTTCTGATGATTTCAGTAATTCGTCATTGTTGCCCAGCCAAATCTTCACACTGCCAAGACACAGGATAAACAAAATGAGTTTAAAACAATGTAAAATTTGGTAGAACTGTACAAGCTGACACAGATAGCAATAACATCAAGGAAGTACAAGTTTGAAGGTCAAAGCATCTCAATGTTTCTGCTTAGCTTTGACATTAGGACTAAATATAAAATCATATAGACAGTACTAGGTTTAACTTGTTAGGATTACTAATCATGATTAGAAACTAAGACCTTGAAGTCTTGAATAAGTTTGAACTGTACACCATGGTAAGAATTACATGATTTTAGCTTTATAGGACAATGACTTTCATGACCATGAAAAAAATGTAGAAGATTACAATCACATGTCCCAGGAGTAGGTTTTAAAATTTTCAAAAAGCCAGAAGTTGCACATATACTTGCATCTAACTCTAACATATCTATGATTAATTAAAAGCACCTTTCATGTCTTGTGGTATCAACGCTGCTAACACCAAAGTGAAGATAAACTGGATAAGATAGGGAAACCAGATGAATTTTGAATAGATAAATTTATTTTAACACCATTGATAGCTTTTCAATTGTCCTTTAAGATGATGAAGATAAAGCACAGCCAATTAATCATGGCATGTAACTCTGAGAGTGTGTTCGTTGCTCAACAAGACAAGTTAACAAAGAACATAAATAGAACATATTTTCATGAGCATGCCTAACTCACCTCCCATCAGAACTTCCAGTAGCTAATAAAATTTGAGGATTTGAAACATCAGAAGTCAGCAACACCCAACTTATTGTTGTAACCCACGAATTGTGTGCCTGAAGAAGTCCAACAAACTTCACACCAGTTCGGATGTTGCCGTCCTCAATAGTATAGCAATCTGGTGCATGAAATCTCCAAAAAGAAATTTTACCACTCTTCGCTCCAATGGCAAGTAGACTGACAGATGTGTTAGTATAAGGAACTGGATGAAATTCAGATGTTACATGCAGCAACGGAGACCAGGAAACAACAATTGAACATAGCATTGCGCTACGTGAAGCATATTGATCAGCAGTTATCAGTGGGAACATGTGGTTCTCAGATATTTTTGTCCAGGATTTCTCTTTAGACTTAGACAGAGAATCCATCTGATCTGACGCATCTATCAGCAGGCCTGAGCTAATCTCAGACACCTGAAATCAAGAAAACAACAAATAAAATTATGTTTCCTATGGAACTTAACCATGAATTAAGACAGATCAACGTTGTAAGGGTAAAAGAACAACTAACTATAGACAAACATAGTTTATACCAACAAGTATAGAAGGAGAGATGAAATTTGGTCTTTACTCATAAAATAGAAAAGGAACAACAAAGATTTATTCTTGATTTTTATTAAAAAAAAAAAACCACTTACCATATCTAATCTCTGTCCTTCCATACTATTGTAGGGGCTAGAACAAGCACTTGTTCTTCCATCCTTACCACTTGTTAACAATAACAATTGGTTCCCAGAATCTCTGGAGACATTATTGCTGCCCAAAACAGAGGTAAAAGTTAATTTCTTAGAAGAAAAACAATGTTCATGTACAGATATACATACAATGTTCGAACAACTATATTGCAAAGTATAAGAAGTTTTATTGCACTAGGTCCATACACTTCACTTTGCTTACGTCCCTTCCTTGAAACAGTGTCTAGCATGTCATCAGCCGATCTTTGCTTTGCTACTTGCATCTAGCAGAGGATGATAGAAAGTTGATAAATAAGGATCCAAGAACAATAAATCATAAATATGACCTATATCATACCAATTAACACTCCACAATAAGAGTTACAGAGAGAAAACCAACAAAGGAAATGGATGAATAAGACAGCTTACCCTAGAATGATTTATTGAAGGAGTATCCAAATCTCCAAACTCAGTACATTGAAGATATTCATACAGCCTTGCAGTTATGTCTAAAACCTAAAGAGAAGAAGAATTGCACATTATACTTGCAACAATATATACATATACAGCAGTAATAGAACTTTTGATTTCTTGGCAATGTAAGTTTCATAATTGGAAACACTAAGGGGGTTGGCGCAACATACTTTCTTTTTACTTATGTTTTCTACATCACCAATATATGTTATTCAACAGATGCTACTAATTACACCATTTATAAACCAGAAATTAGTTTTGAAACCCAAACGATCTGGTCCACTGTGGCTTCTAACAGTTGAGTACCATGTTTTCTAAAGCAACAACTTTAACCATCATTTCCAATTTCACATGATAAACCACTTCTACTGCATGTACCTCTACCCATTCAGCACATAAATCACAGAAAGGCGGACGATAAACCTTCACATTTCCTTCTGTGGTACAAACAGCCATCAAGCACCTGTAGCAAGTTAAATCACAAATATTAATTAAATTCATAAAAATGTAATTTATTTTTAGTGAATAAATTATCACTCTGCTGCTTCTTAGAGCAGGTTAAGACACGAATTAAAATCATCAAACAGTTAAAGAAAAAGTTCACACCCTGCATTTGCAGCCAAGCCAAGTGGAGACCATGATATTGATCTGACACTAGGCTTATCATCTCGAGCCAAACATGTGGGCAGGAGGCATCCAGAGAGTAAATCTGCACATAATTGAATTCGAATGGCATGTTAATACTTTGTGGTTGACACAATTTTGCGGTTAGTCCTCCAAGGTACAGACAAGTTAGAATCTCTTTTGGTTCTCCTTGATTCCATTCATCCTACCTCCCTCTATGATAGAAGAGTTTGGACTCTGGATCCTTCCAATGTGTATTCTTGCAAATCCTATTTTAATTTTCTCACTTACTCTTCCAATAGGGATCCTTTTCTTCTTAAGAAACCAATTTGGAAATCAAAAACTCCTTTAAAGGTCAAATCACATCTGTGGACTGCAGTACTGAAAGAATTAATACTAATGACATATTGTAGATATGTAAGTCAAATATGATTCTATCTCCTGATTTTTTTTTTAATGTGCTGGAATAGCTCCAAAACAGTTGCTTAGTTGTTTTTACGTAGTACAATGGCCACTTCATTATGGAACAGGTCGTTTGGTATGCTTGGTGAGAATGAGATTTGGGTATGCCATGAAAATGTAGAACATTTCCTTTTAATTTGGTTTAGAGTTTTTTGATGGAAATGTCAAAGCTCTGTGGCTGTGTGCGGTATTTCCAGTGCTTTGGTGTATTTAGTTAGAACGGAATGCACGTATACTCAAGGCTGTCATTATGCCCTTAGTTTTATTATGGGACAGCGTGTTGGTTTTGGCCTCATTATAGTGCTCTGCTCAGGGTCTTCTTAAAGGGATTGTCTCTGTCAGATATGTATAGGGATTAGGCAGCCTTGTTACATGTTTAAGATAGTGTGTTTTAATTCTTTTTAGCCTTGTTTTCTGCTATAGGAGGATGTCTTATCCTCCACTGCTGTATCTTTCTTTCTAATATAAGTTCTTAATTTATCAAAGGAAAAAAATCTCATTAAAAGATTACCATATATAACAATTTAAATTATGAACATAAGATACATAATGTTACATAACAGACACATATATATACACAATCCCCAGGCGCAAAACTTTTAAAAAGTAGTCCATGCATTTTATATGCCACTTGCATTGGTCAATAAAACCATGTTCATACACAGTGAGCTATTATTTCGAATTATCAGGGTTGCAACTCTTGTAGCACATAGAAACTGACAAAATAACAAACAGATACCTTTTCTTTCTACAACCCCAATCGGAAGAGGTTCACTTGGGGAGACTGTAATTATGCCACGTGGTCCATGAGGCAATTCTGGTTTCTGAAAAAAGAAAAAAAAAAAGAATTCTTTAACTAAAGGCCATACCATATGTAATGTGCACCAAATGTATTAGTTTTTCAAAGAGTTCCAGTGAATGGCAAATGCCTTTGTTTTACCCAACCCAAAGCCCTGGTGCAAAAAGGTTAACTAAATGAAATCATATAGCCACTAACACGAACTGGACTCAACCAAATTACAATTCATTTTGCAGAAAAACTGCACAGTGCTATCAATGAAAATATATAAATAACTATTTTATAATTCCAAGAATCAGAAATTTCCCTCGAAAGAACAAAACCTCCCAATTTGAACAGCCATTTAGACAGAGAAACCATCACAATGAGAGCAAATTCAAAAAAAAAAATTTACCCGACACTGGAATTCGTCCAATACCACGATATAGCCAAATAGAAATCAAAGCATACGTATACAAAAAAGCACAGATTCATAGAATATATCCCAATACAACTTGGACAATGCAGAAGCTAAACGAGCCAATGGGGAATGTTACAATAATAGTTTTCGCACCAGTATAGTGACAAGGTGACCGGTAGCAACGGCAATCAAGTTCTCCTCAGACCACGCAATGGCATTTGGGTATGAAGGTGAACCAAGCAGCATCGCGGCCTGGAAAGGAGAGGCCATTCTGGCTAGTGGGACTCCAAGGCGAGAGCTTTCCCTGACACTGATAGTGATTGCCAGTTGGAGTGGTTCGTAAGTTGGAGGGAAATTTGTGTAACGAAAAATAAAAAAACAGAGAAAGGTTTGTTACGGATTCAGGGATCGAACCGAGGTGCCAGGTCAATGGAGAAATTGGAAATTGGAGGCGTGGCGGGTAGAGAAGATGAGGTAGGGAACCCTAGTTCGAATCTTATCGAAGATGCAACAGCCAGGAGTGGAGATATTATCTTATGAACTATGAAGAGAATGAGTACACCATGTCAGTACATATGACGTGGCGTTTTCCTCCATTAATGTGGCACAATTGCAATTTTGAAGGAATATGGGTTTTCACGATGGAAAAGTGCATACCTAGAAAAATATATATTAAGTTAATTATGAATATATAAATATGTTAAAAATAAATTATATTTAAAAATATTCTTAATATGCTTATATATTTATATATTATTAATTTAATTTATATAAATTATCTATTTAAAAAATGTTTTGAAAAATATTCAGAATTTTAAGAGTAGAATGCTAATTAAACTACTAAAGTTATTAGTCATTGTAATCCTCATACTAAATTTGAAAGTTAGATTTACTTCAGGTCCTCAGTTATAGGTTATAAGCAACTATGTTCTATTTTTTAAAGCATTTTGTTGTACATTAAGGATCAGCCTCTTTGAACTTGACAAAAAAGACATTTCATACTACTTTTTTTAAAAAAAAGTTATTTTGTATTTAAATATAGTAATTAAAAATAATTTTTAAATTAAAAAATAAAATAATATTTTCTCTCATTTATCAATTTCTCATTATAAAAAAGGTCAAAAAGTTTGAATTTTTTTTAAAAAAAAGTTCTTTATTTTTAATTTATCCTTTTGAAAAAAGTAAAAACAAACACTCAATTTTTTTAAAAAATAACATTTTTTGAAAAGAAATATTTATTTTTAAAATAAATCTATACAAATAAAGCTTAAGAACTCTTTCGAA
>JASKGM010065682.1:0-16972 GCA_034509205.1 Ceratonia siliqua
GGTTTATTAAAAGGCAGTAATTTTTAATACCCAATTCAACCCCCCCTTCTTGGGTATTTGAGGCATATTGTCTAACAGTTGGCAACCTGACCCATCTGAAGTGAGGTTCATGGCGCAGATTGCCTCGTTTAGGCATTTACCCTTGCTGCTGAAAATGTCCATGTTACCAATCTCGAAGTAGTTTTGATTCTGACCCATTAACCCGCCCCAAGTTTCCAAGTTCTCAAATTTTACAACAGAGCCGTAAGTGTCATATAAGCTTAGGCCAATTATGGAGTTGGTGCCTGCAGCGTACACATTCCCAGTGCTAATGTAGAGCGTGTACACACAATCAGAACCATTCTACATTTCAAACACAAATGAAGATCTTAGTACAAGAAGTAATTATTACAATATTACAACTAAATACATTTAAAATCGATCTAAACTCATGTATTGAATTAAATCAAACTAAGTCGTCAAAAAATCAATCAAAATCAATTTAAATCAATTTGGTTTGATTTGTTTCAAGTAAAAATTGAACTAAATCAAAAAATCAATAATTATATGTATTTTCATTTATTAAAAATTATTTTAAAATGAATATTAAATTTTATGTTTTATGCTTTTATAAATAAGAAAAGTCCTTTTCATATTAAATTTTTTTATAAAAGTTTATTTAATTTCAATTGAAATCCTAAATTAAAATAATTAAAATTGACTAAATCGAACCAAACTAAAGTGATCTTTGATTTTTTTTTTTTTTAGTTATGTTTAGTCATTTTAGAAATCAAAGAGATAGAGAAATTCTTATGTAGATTTAATCTATAAAATATGTATAAATTAGGCCAATCATAATTGAATACATAAGCATATTTAAAGTAGGATTTACTCAGACCAACTTTTTGTTCATTTAATTAGCCTAATCTAATATATATATATATAGACCAAGTATACCCTAATATTTTTCCAAATAGATATACTTTTTCTTTTATGTAAAAAAACACCGATCAAAATCCGCTTCCACTTCCAAGGACAACATCATGTGTACTTTAACTATTTAATCAACATGCTACAGTATATAAACACACAAATTAAAGGGTATTGTAAAAATATTATGACAAATTTGGTTTGTGTCGAAGGTTCACCCCAAATACATATATATTAGTAATATTAAAAGCATAAATAGCTAAGGTATGTATTACTCTTCCTCACAATTTTTCTGCAACTCATTAATTTAGTATTGTTCCCATTCTAGTATACTAAATATTTCACTTTTATAATTTTTACTCTTATGATATTAAGATTTTTATAAAATAATCTTAGTTACAATTTAAACAAATTGGATCTAAATTAAGAAAAATAAAACTGCATAAATGGAACTTAACTAAACTGATCTTTAATGATTTGGTTTAGTTCAATTTAGTCACTTTAAAAAATAAATTGAATAAATACACTCTTTTATATGTAAAATACCTACGGAATTAAACCAACGAACATGATTACAATGAAATATTAATGGAAGAAGAGATATATGTGAGGGTTAAGAGATAAAGAGAGAAAGCATCTTACGATAGTGGTGGAGCAAAGTGAGAGTAAAAAGAGAAGAGAGAAGAACACAATTCTAGGTGCCATTTTTGTGTGATTGTGAAGTGAAGCAATGGAGTTCTGGTATATATAGTGGCCAGACTGAGTACTTGCTCCATAATACGTCTTTTTTTTTTTTTTTTTGAATATAAAAGGGTAGGTGGATATTGAGATTTATAAAATGACTCCACGTTTTCTAAAGATGTGAAAATATTATTTTGTCATTGTGTACAACGCCAAATAGTGAATGCAGTAAGGATTCGAGATTTGAGTTTAAATTTTGTGAGAAATAAGAGTGATGGTATTCCTACATTATTTTTTTATATTTATTATTTTGTTATTATTTATTAATTATATTTATTATTTTATAATATATCAATAGTTACAAAATGTAAAAAAAGTATAAAACAAAATATATGAAAATATTTGTTATGAAATATTTTTATTTTTTTAAAACTTTTTAACTTATGAATAAATAGTAAAAAAAAGTTATGAATAAATAATACAAGTAATACAAAAGAAATTTTAAAAAAAATCAAAAATATTTTAAAAAATTCTTTAAAATATAATATTAAAAATAATTAATTAATATTAAAAAAAAACAAGTGGCTGTAGCCACTCCCTTTATCTAAAGATTCATTTATAAAAGGGGCATTATTCTCCTACCGTCACCGAGAAATATTTACATTACTACCGTCGCACCCTTATCGGGTGCGACCCCCACTCACAATGAGTGGGTCCCACCCACTTAAGTGGGTGAGAGGGGCCCACTCATTGTGACTCTCACATAATGTGAGAGGTGCAACCATTAGGGTGCAACGGTAGTACTTAATTTTTTTCCCGTCACCGTGTGCAATAGGAGACTTTTATAATTTTTTAAAATTAATTAATTATTTTTTATATTATATATTATTTTAAAATATCTTTTACATTTATTTACACTATTCATTCATACTTTTTTCTTGATACCATTAATTCATAAGTAAAAAGTATTCAAAAAAATTTTAAAATTTTTTTTAAAAAATATATAACATGAAAAATAATTAATTAATATCAAAAAATAAAAAAAATCAAGACAAAAAATAAAATAAAAAATAGATGAAAGGTGAATAGTAATTATTATCATCACTGTAGAGTAGCGGTAGCATAGTAATCTCCTTGTAAAAAACACAACATTCATAAGTAACCACTTTGTTCATACTTTATCTTTTACAAAAGGACCACTTGTTAGGTCAATAAACATCCACACAAATTAAATAACAACTTTAACATATATAGCTAGAAATAGTTGAAATAGGGGTCTATTTTATACAGAAATGGATTCGGTTATATTAGTAAATAACATGACATATTATGTTCTTAAAATTTTGGTCATTCAGAGTGAATGTTATATTAGCAAATAACATGACATATTATGTTCTTAAAATTTTGGTCATTTAGAGTGAATGAATGGCCAAGATAGAACATAACTGTCATGTACTTGAACATTTCACATATAATATGAAATAAGGGTCCACTTTATACATACCCTATCTATCTTAAGGGACCACTGCTACCAAAGATATAAAAGGCCACCAAGAAAACAACGAAAACACATAGGATAACTTCTACCCAAACTATATTAAGATAAAGAATAAATAAAAACAAACGAATACTTCCATAAGGATATTTAATTTCATGTCCTAGTTCTTTACATGATCCAAACAAAAAATTTTAATTTCTGAATCAATTCCAATTATAATAGAATTACAATTGCAATTACAATTCTGTGTGGATATCTACTTTGTACATACCTTGTCTACCCTAAGGGACCACTTATTATTAATATTAAGGCTAATTTACTCAAATCTATTTGAAGTATTTAATGCTCTTTTCTTTATATTTTTGAAGAATATTTATTATGTATCTAAGAGTTTAATATTTCTGTTGCACAATGAGTATCATGTGATACTTTTAACATTAAAAGCGTTCATCGTGCAGCGCGGGAGGCATACTAAATTTATTGCCTACTTTTAAAACAATAATGTCTGTTTAATTTTGTCAAGTTACAATATATTTTATCAATGTAAATTTAGTGTTTGATTTTATTTTGCTAAGTTACAAGGTCTCTGTACTCAAATATTTTTTTTGTATTAATTAATTATTTTTTATGTCATATTTTTTAAGAATTTTTTAAAATATTTTTACATTTCTTATACTATTCATTCTTAATTTTTTTACTATTCATTTATAAGTTAAAAAATTTAAAAAAAATAAAAAATGTCTCAAAAAATTATCAAGATATATATAATATAAAATTTTTTTAAAAATCAAAAACATAAAAAAAATTAAAGAGGTTCCCCTAGCGAATGTAGGGGTGTTGCCCCCATATATTTTTTTAAAATTTTTTGAAATCTTTGAAATTTTCTTATATTATTTAGTTATAGTTTTTTAAACTATTCATTTATAAATAAAAAACTTTAAAACAAATTCAAAAAAATTTTAAAAAGTTTTTAAAAAAATATATGATATGAAAAATAATTAATTAATTTTAAAAAATAAAATAAAATAAGACAAAATAAAAAATATCAAAAGTTAAACTACAGCACCACCCATCCAAAAAAAAAAAGTCATTGTCATGGTGACTTTTATTTAGTATCATGTGATGGTCGAACTGTTTTGGAACGACATTTTTAGTACTATTTTAAAATTAAAAAAATAATAAATTTTGTAGACATTTTATTATTAATTATAATTTAAAATTTATATATATAATAAAATATAATAATACTATATTCCAATAATACTAAAATATTTTCCCGTTTTAGACATATATAGAGAAAAACGTGCAGTTTGAGTATTAATGGATAGATTCGAATTTTAACGACGGCACGAGGGTAATGTGTTGTCCAGAACCCGTCTCATAGTCATAATCATAGGAGGTACGTGTTCATTATTATTGATATTAAGGCTAAATTATTCAAATCTATTTGAAGTATTTAATACTCTTTTCTTTCTAGTTTTGAAACAATAATGTCTATTAGATTTTGTTAAGTTACAATATATTTTTAGTGTTTGAGTTTTAAGTTCTTGTAAAGAAAACTAAAGTTAGCCAAAATTACTTTTGGATTTTCGATAGAAAATAATATTTTAAAATTTACAGTCCTCCTAAGTTTAAATACTACTCCCATTCATAACACGACACGTGTACTTTTTATTTTTTTAAAAGTATAAATTTTAAACAAATTTAAAACGACTGTAAAAATATTTTTAAAATTATAATAAATTGAAAACAAACATATAATATAAAATAAAAGTGAAAGATAAAAATGATAAGATTGTAATACCCTTTATTATATTTGTAAAAAAAACAAAACTCATAATTATGTGAGTTAAGAAAATAATGTTGTTTATATATTATTTTTTTATTATTTATTATTTATTTTTATTATTTTATAATATTAAAAATTAAAAATTAAAATAATTATAAATAATATTAATCAATTAGAAGCTGTCACGAACTGACGTTACAACTTTTCCTTCAGAACAGGGATAGGACTCTACGAGTAAAAATTTGATACGACGGTGCTTACAACAGGAACGTGGCCCCACTTTGTAAGGCCTGCGCTCCGGTATCAGAGACCGTTGTATAATACCTTTATTTGGACTGTGCAGAAAATGTTGGGTAATAAAGCAAAGCAAAGCAAAAGATTCCCAGGTGTGGAGCTCACGCCCCGGTATTACAGACCGTCATATAATACTGTGCAGAAAATGTCGGGCAATAAAGCAAAGCAAAAGATTCCCTTTCCCCTTCTTCTCACTTCTCAGGAATAATGATTCGATCACGTTGTCTTGACCGGTTATGTGTAATAGATTTTGGCCGTCTATTCAGTTGACGGATCTTGCCACGTACATTCGTAACTTTTTTTTTTTTTAAATTCTCTTTCCCTACCCTTTCCTCTTCAACAACTACCATTATCGCAATTGCAGTTGGGTGTGCTCTGGCTGCTTTATTACTGCTCCTCCTTTTACTCTGCCTCCGCTAGCGCCGACGTGGACAGCCCGCGAAGCCGCCGAAGCCTGTCTCTTATTTCGCAATAGTTTAATGTTCCCTTATTTCGTCTGTCTCTCCAAAAATTTATTTTCCTTCTCTGAATCTTTGGGCGAATCTGCTCTAAGGGTGAGACCGATTCTATCACGAATGCTCGCAAATGAAGTTTACAAATTCTATCTCGCAGTTGTAAATGGACTATCTACATCCAGACTTCGAAAATATCAATAAATGGACTATCAGTTCTCAGTTTTCACTCTACGGGGTCTGGGAAACCCAGTTGCAGATGTATCTACGGGGTTGTTCCCAGCTTCGGCAGAGCTCTCCAATGGGCAGCGGCATGACAGTGCGAGCTTCACATGATTTCGTGTTGTCGGCGGTGATGAGGACGGTGGCCAAAGGTGGGAATGGGTGGTCGGCGGTGATTGTGAAAGAAGAAGAACGAAAAGGAAGAGAAAATGGGTGGTCGGCGGAGGGGAAGAAGGAAGAGAAACCAAATTTGGGAAAGTTAATTTTAATTATTTTTAATTTTTGAAAAACTGAAATGTGAGGAGACAAGATTTTGGCATCCAATTGAATAGATGATTAAGACTTCCCACACATGAATCATGTTGCGACCAGATCTCTATCCACTGCTCAGGCTCACAAAAATTCGTATGGACAAAAGATCAGTGTCACCTCATATGTTGCTACAAAACAAAAGATCACCATCACAATTAATGTAAGAAATGGACGTGTATAAGAAGGATTTGTCCACTCCACTTTTCTTTTTTTTTTTTAATGTTTTTCTTTTCAAATTTTTTTTATTTTTTAAAAATAATTAAATATTTTTTATCTTATATATATTTTTTTAAATTTTTAAAAATATTTTTTAATTTTTTTTTAAATTTTTTTACATCTATATTACTATTTATCTATAATTTTTTATTATTTATTTATAATTTAAAAAAATTAAAAAAATTAAAAAATATAAAAAAAAAAGAAGAAATTCTCACACAGTGGACGGTAAGGGAGTAACTCCCGTATAAGAATTAAGAAATGCTTACTTGAATTTTTGGACTTCAAGTTTATTAAAACTAAAATTAAAATTTTTTATTTTTATTTTAAATAATATAATTTTTTAATTTTATTAAAATTATAATTTTAGTGTTTCAATTAATTTTTTATTTATTTTTAAATGCTTATTATTAACTTGAATAATAAATTTATGATACAAAAAATATGTTTTACTAAATAATTGTCTTTGAGGGAGAAAAAACAAAAAAATTTAAAGAATGTTGATATGTCTTATAATTTGACATAAAGATTAAGAATATAAAATTATTTAATGATGTATAAATTTTTTATGTTTACATCAATAATAACTGTTAAAAAATAGATAAAAAATTAATTAAGTTATTAAAATTAAAATTTTAATAAAATTATAAAATCATATTAATTAAGATAAAACTAAAAAAAATAAAATTATAACTTTAATAAATTAAAAAATTAAAAATATAATTAAGCCTATAAAAAATGTGGAGCTCATAAAACACTCACATGTCAATATTTTTTTAAAAATATTTGTTTTATCAAAATTTTCATTATTTCTAGAAGTACCCATTTTTATCTTTTTAGTTACTATTTTTTTACAATTACTTCCTTTTTTAGCACTAAGGCTGTATCCCTAAGAAAATAAGAAAAAAACAAAACAACACATGTCCTAGAAAAAGGAACGCCGCCAAGATTAATTTATAGGAACACAACAACTATGAGAGTAGTTGCAGAACTGAAAGAAAAAAAAAAAACTGAGTTAATTAGATCCTAATGAATTTTGAATGCATGATTTGCGGTTTAAAGATTCAGATCAATAGAAATGGAGGACACATAGAAGATGTAGATGGAGATGGAAGAGAGAGAAAAAAATAAAGATGTTACAAAAGAGAGAGAGTTTTTTTTTTTAAAGTAAAATCTTATTATGATTCCATATATATATATATTTGAATTAAGTTTTTAAATTGGTTTTATATAAGGTTTGATTCTTATAATTTTAAGTAATTATCAGTCTAGTTCTAATAGTTTAATTTTGATCAATTGAGTTCTTATAATTTCTATTCTTATCAATTTAATTATTTTTATTAAATTAATAATTAACAATATTAAATAAATGGACAACGTGAGTGGTAAAACATCTAAGTGGCACAGCAAAATTTCCACTTCAATGTCACCATCACCAAGAGTCCCAAGGCCAAACGTTGAAGACCTTATCTTCATCGATCGAATTCCAAGTACTTGGATCAATCGAAAGTTTGATTCTATTTGAAGTATGAATTACTCAATTTCAAATGATATCTACGGTGTTCACAATTATTTCTTTTTTATTTCAAAATTTTCTTATAATTTAATCCAAAAGTGGAACCTTACTATCACATTTGGTAAATCAAAAGGTAATCACCATTCACTGAACGTTCTCTATTTCTCCCCCTCTCTTTTTACTGGTTGCATCATGGGTTGAATTTGGTGGTTTTTTTAACGTTTTAGACTTGGGTTTTCCCCCTCTTTTCTGCGAAGTGCTTGAGTGAATGATGCTGTAATTTGTGTAATTTTAATTACTCTATGATCTAATTTTGTTATTTAGCTTTTTCTTGTTTTTCACGACTGGCACTGTCATTTAGAATCTGAATGAACCAAAGCTTTGATAAGGATAGGGATGATGAACATTGAGCAACAGAGAGACGTCGACGTTTGGCATTGGGGCTGCTGGCTAATGACAAAATAGAGGACAACGTTGTTTTTGCAATTGAGGGTGACGTAAAAATTTTACCACATAAGAATTTCACATAAATGTTTTATTGACCACATCAGTGATTCATTTAATAATATTAATTATTAATTTAACGGTATGAATTAAACTGACAATAATAAAAATTATAAGAATTCAATTGATCAAAATTAAATTATAAGAATCAAATTGATAATTACCTAAATTTATAGGGAATATACCTTATACTAACCCTTTTAAATTTGATATTCAATTTTTTTTAAGTTGCTCAGTTTCATCCCTCCATCTAGTATTCATTCAATTCACTAATACAATTGTACACAAGTTAAAAATACATTTCACAACATTAATCCATGTCATTTTTAACCTGCCACGTGGTGCAATTTTGTTAATGAACTAGATGGGTACTAGACAGGGGATGAAATGGAGCAACTTTGTAAATGTTGAATATCAAATTTAAAAAATTAATTTATTGGGTATGAAATTCAAAACTTGTGTATCTCTTAAGAGGTTAAACTTTCTCATTGCTAGATGTATATCGAGATTCACGTTTTATTATAATTAATCAATTAATTATAAAAGCGTAAAAATGTAATAACTTCATAATTTGTTTAGTTGATTTCCATCTCTTCAAGATGTAATCCAAACTAACAATGAAACTCAATTGAATCCTATTAAATTTAAGATTTCCAAGCACAAAAATTAATTCAATTCAATTCGGTTCGTTAAATATGAATTGAATTGAATTATTGATAGATTAATTTGTTCCTAACATATTTTTAGAAAATTAAGATCTTTGCTTAATAAAAGCTACTTTAAAGATAAAGTCTTAAATTATAATGTAACACTAACTTTAGTATAATTATTAAGTTATATTATTTTTTTATTAGTATTTATTGTATTTTAAAATTTAGTTGTTTATTTTATGCTAATTGTACCTAAACAAAATTAAACAATTAAAAAGTTTTAAATTTTACTCATGGGTTATGTTGTTGAGCCCGCAGGCCACTTAAAGTAGACTTGGACAGTTGGACATCACCATTGTAGCCCATTTAATAAACGTTTGGCCTGTATAATGGCCGGCCCATCATGAATCGGGCTGGATTAACCGATTTGATAATGTTAACAACGGGTGTCACAGTGAACACTGAATATCAATTCAATATCCCTGAGCTTGAAATTTTCTTTATTTATGGTTTACGAGTTGATTCAGCAACTGGAAAGCAATGACATTTTTTGAATGTTCACACATTACAGGCATTATGATCATGTGGAAAAGGAGGGAAAATATAGTATATTACAACAAAAGTCTCGATTGTTCAGGGTCAATGGTAATAGGAGACTACAATGAGGTATTAAGACAAGAAAAGAAAATTGCAGGGGTCTGATTCATCCCATCCTAGGACGAGGATCTTCAATCTTTTGTCACGTCTAATGCCTTGGTTGAATTTATATATCTTGATACTTATTCCCTTACAACAATAGGAGAGATGGTATTGCTAACATACAACAGGTTCTTGATCGATTTGTAGCTAATAATGATTTGTAACCAATTTTATTTTGTACTTAGCTAGGTAGACCAACACAAAGATAGGTTGGTGATAGTCTTTTCCAAAATACATCAAATTAATCATAAATAAACATGTAAATATGTCAAATAAGTTTACATGTTTACATATTTATAATTGATTTAATTTATCCAATAAAAAAATTGGTTTAATTTATGTATCTTTGACAGATTTAATCTATGTAAAAACTTCTCCATGACGGAATACATAACTATGGACATAGGCTTTCCAATTGTCTTATCTGCATTGAGCTTGGTGGACTATACAAGGTTGTTACTGTACATGAATCAGGTGCTTTCACAAGTCTCCCAAGTCGCACTTTGGCTGGTCTTTCTTCAAGCTCACCTAAAAAATAATGGGTATGAATAGCATTGGTCAATAAGCAACATAACAGTGGCCAACAGTTACATTATGACTCACTATGCAACTGAAGGTGCTGTGTTCTCAGTTAAACTCAATTCTATATACAAGAAATATACCAGGATTACAGTTTATTAGTTGCATATCAGCACCTGCCAATGTCCCTTTCATGTAATACAGAATGTTGATATAATATGAATGTAAATTGTTTTCTAGCACTTGGAGAAGTATCATAATCTAAAACGATATTTTATGAAATATGATGTCATTATGAGACTATTTTAAAATTATCTAAAAAATTAAAGAAAAAAGTAAACTGAACACAATGCTCCTATAAGCACTTAAATAGGATTATTTCTATACATAAATATGATTTCATATAAATTTTCTCAATAGCATATTGCATCTTTTGAGTTGGACATGATGACTGTGATTTTGAATTATTATTGTCCCTTAACCGAGTGGCGAAAGGTTGAGGGAACTGGAAGGGTTGTGCTCAGACAGCACAGGTTCGGTCCGAGCAAAGTTAGTAACAAACAGAATATGAGGAATGGTTCAGACATTAAGGTAAGAGAAAGATGTTGTACAACATGGATTGCGGCACCCAAAAGAAAGAAGTTGATACGAGTAACTAGTTTCTTTCTATATAGATCTCATGAACTCTACAGATAAATACTTTGATAATATTTGTAGGCAATTGGGGGCAGACCAGGGTGCTCAGGCGTGTTCAAACACTACATTACAGAGCAACGTTCTCCTTTTTTTTTTTGTGGTTAGCTGGTGTTCTCTCAACTAGTCCATTTTCTTGGTTCATTCAAAGGTAGGTCATTCATGCTATGACTAAGGCATTTAAAAGAAAATTTCTTGCAGCCTAGTCCTAAGAAATTGATAAAGTTAAGATTTAAATTTGACAATGGGAGTCAAGGAATCAGATTTTACCAGTCTGTTGGGAGCCTTAACCCTCAGAGAGAATTGAGAGGTATGTTGCCTCTCATCGAATTTCTTCAATAGCTTAGTGTTGTTTGTTTAATGTTCAAAATTTGTGATTAGGGGATGTGTTGTCCCTTCTTCTTGTGTATTTAGCTTGTTTTGTGTCCTAGAAGAGCCGCCTATCTGTCTTTGTAAAGAGCCCTGCTATATCCTCTTGCCTGTTGGCCTTTGTGCCTGATTGTATTTTCATCTATTAATACAATCTCTGTCTTTGACCAAAACAATGTGACATTGTGCTTAACCACACCTTAGTTGCTAGCCTCTATCACTTAAGCCAATTTCAGGGGTTGGGCAAGATACAGTTTCATTTTAACTGGAAGAGCAAAAAAGATTTTTAAAATTACATGATAATAGACTTTATATAACATTGACTGGTTCCTTATATATCAAGTGAAACAGATGTTCTTTTGATGGCCAAAATTAAATAGTTAGATCAAACTTCTAAATTCCTCAGGCTCACATCAAATCTATTTCCCAATCAAATCCTTCATCTTAAAATATGAGAATTTCAGCCTTTTTAAAAAGCTCTGCAATCATGATAAGTAGACTTGCCTCAACCATAATGGTAGCCATATTCTGAAATTTTAATTGCGAAAATGTTTCTCATATATGAATGCATCTTTATCTTTTCTCACATATGATAAAGACAGAAGAAATCATTATATGCTAGAAAGAAGGTAACATCACCATACAAAGTTTAGTCAATACTCAATAACAGCAGATGGCTATAACTAAAGAATTCTTGCACATTCATGCCTCCAAAGACAACTTGTTCATCATATAAGTTAAGTGATGTGAATAAAAGGATTTAATAATACCTTAGTAGATGAAGGTGGCAAGGAAGCTCCACACACAGGGTTTCTCAACTATTTAAATTTTTGAAGATGATTTCTTTTTCATGCTATACTCTTCTCAGCCATTACCCGAGCATTTCAATCTCAGTGCCAATCTTTAACTTTTAATTATTGTTCACATATGAAGAATCCATCCAGAATTAAAAGGCAAAGTTTTGCATCTTGAGTTACTCAACACTGACAACTGACTAGTCAGGCCATCAACTGGCATCACTTTCCACCTTTCTAGCCATATAACAATTACTAACTATATTATTTCTCTGTACTCCTAGACTTCCAAATGTAAGATCACTATTTATGGGTTCAAGCAGTATTAAATGTGGAGCCACATATCTTAATTTTCCTCTTTCCTAAATTCTATGTTGTCATCTGTGACATGGACATCAAGAACGTCAGGTTGAGTATTGAGAAATGAACCATGAGCTTGATCATTGTGTTCTGCCTTTTTCTCCAGCTCTTCTCCATCTTCTGTTCTGATAAAAGTCTGAGCCACCATATAATTTGAGGGAAGACTTGCAATTTCATCTTTCTTGGCAATTGATGTATTACTGTCAGTCTGCAGTGGATCTTTCAAGTGAAATTTAAGGTCTTTGTCCACATTCATTAAGCAGCACCTTTGGCTTGACATTAGACTGCTCGCTTCCTCTAAAAATCATCTGCCTGTAAGCTTCAAGTTCCTTTTCCAGAAAGTAATACTCCCTTTTCCTTTCTTATTAGGATTTCTTGCAAAATATCCATCTCTTCTTCATCGTAAGTAACTATTTCTTCTATCATCCTCTGGTTTTGCCTTGTTTCCATTTTTGTTAATGCCTTCTCTTCCTGCAGACGTGATATCATGGCCATGGCCTCGTCAGCAGCAGTTGCTCGCTCTTTCTCTAGCTCTAGGTAAAGAGCAGCATAAGCAACTTTCCCTTCTTCAAGTGCTACGGTTCTCTTTATTTCCAAAAATCTCGACCTAGTCAAGTGCTTTACTCATGTATTTTTTCAATGAAGATGAACATGTGTACTGTCCTGGACTATCAACCAATGATTTACTAAATTCATATCTATGATCAGTTCTTTTGTCCCTATCATGGCCAGTTTCGGTATCTTCAACATTTGAATGGAAGGACAACAAAAAACGGCAAGTTAAAAGCCAATATCCAGCATGCATGATAAAATATAGAGACTAGGTGTTCATTAAGTTTAACCAAAGGTTTTTAGTTCAATATTTTCATCTTGTTGCCTCTTTGAAAGCTTAAAATGGTTATTATTTATCAATACAATCACAGGATGCTGAACTTGGTTTTTAATTTCAGTCAGGTTTGAATCAATAATAAGGTGGCTAACTTATAAGAGCTTAGAGTTGCATATATTAGCATTTGGCAGACTACAAATTCACAAATCACAATATATAACTTCAGCATAAATCATTAACTGAACCATAATTTTATAGATCATTTCTCTCTTACCCACAACAATAACTTCTCTCCTTGAAGCAATATTTATGCTTTCGCTGGTTTTTTCTCTAATTATACCGCCATCACAAGGCAAGAAGGAAACAAGGTTACCATCAGACTGAATATTTCAAGAAGGAGAAGATGAAGAAAATTTCCCACACCCAAAATTAACCCTCCTCCTCCTTTGAATTCCAGACCTTCGTTTCAGATTCATAATTCTCTTTCCCTTAGCATCATACCCGCGTTCCTTATCAACTAAGGAACGCAAACGTGGGCCTGAACATGAACTGCAAGACGCCTTATCCTCCAATTCAAGAACCATATTCTCAGATATTTTCTCTGCAGTCATTTTATCATTTGAATTGCAAAATTGATCCTTCATCCGCACCAATTCAAAAGGAAACCTTTTCACTGCCATCACTTGAATGGAGTATATCTTTCTTGACGGCCAGTCAAAAAGTATTTTATGCAGACACAAATTACTATTTCTATACCCGAAGATCCCCTTACAAGGACGGGGAAAATAAATTCCAAAAATCCTCAAGAATTTTGAGGCAAAGAAAGCAATAGCTGATCCACATAGCAAGAAATAGGATAAACCAAGGGAAACAAAGGCTCTAATAAGACTCCAACGTCCAAGAATGAACTTCCTGGAGAGCCGTCATACTCTTAAGAGCTCGGAAACCCAGAATGCTTTTAAAGATATTGACCATCACAAGTGGTAAAGGAAATGAAAATATAGAACCCACGACACAAAATACAGAATTTTAACGACCCAGAGAGCAATATCTCCAATAGAAAGTTTTACAAAACAATAAGATATATTTACATAGAATTCAGATCAAAGCAGTGGGTAGAAGACCTTGAAAAAGCTAAAAACAGAAAACCGAGATCATACTTTGAAGTAGGCTGCAACTTACAATTTCGGATCATCATCTTATTTGAGTTATTGGAGAAAATTGCGAAAGCTTAATTCACAAGAAAGAAGAAAAGGAAAAGGAAAAGGAAAAGGAAAAAGAAAAAGAAAAGAAATGGATTTGAGAGAAGGTTGCCGGTTGAAACTACGGATTGAAAGCAGTTGCGGAGCTGAAATGGAAAACCCGACAAGGATTCTGCAAGATTTACAATCACTTCCCCATGATTTTGCAGATTCCTCTGCGAGCTTGAAGTTTGTATAGATGTTAATTGTAGCCTCCACAAGTTCCAACCTCGTTGTTTCGAACCGAAGACAGGCTCCTCCGAGGCTTTTCCCTGGAATAGGTGACCAGAGAAACGATGTCGTTTTATGCTTTTGCCATTTTTCGAGCATTACTTTTCTTAAAATAGCACAAGAAAAATGATAATAAATCCACATTTCTAGCAATTAAATATTTAAAATTTGTAAGCAAATAAATTCACGTGGCTCGACTGCACAACTTTGAGAAGGACCAATTTTGGGACCAGATGTCATAGCTTTTTATTTTGAATATTTGATACTTTTTTACATTCAAAATAATAAATTTATATTTGATTACATTTTTTTATTATGCTTTTTTTTGTGTATTTCAATAAATACAAATAATTTTTAGAAGCATTAGTTGTGATTATAGGAGAGAAATGTTATTTTTATAATTTTTTTATAATTTTATATCATTACATCAATTGTAAAATCATTACTGTCGTCTTATATTGTTATTTTTTTTCTTTCATTTTATAAAATATTTGTACAAAAATGATATGGAAACGTGATTCGCTGTTATCAATGAGAAAGGTTTAAATTTTTTTATTTTAATTAAGTTCTCCTTTTTTTAGTAGCATAAAATAAAATAAATAATTATAATTAAGTACTTCTAAAAATATTATATTTTAAAATAATAATTTATGACATTTTATTTATTTTAGTGACTTAAATAATTGCAAAATAATAATTATAAATTATAATGATAGTAGAGAAAAAAGTAATATGGCATATGATATTATTTTAAAATATAACACGTTAAAAAATTCAATAAATGTTTTGTAAATATATAAAATATAATATTTATTATTATCATTTGTAAAAATTAAAAATAATTTCAATATTGTTATGGAATATTTGTCAATCACTTTTGTCTTCAAAAGTAAATTTTATTAACTATTATTTTTATATAATAGGAAGATTGTTACTTGGTGGTCAAGATTGTTACTTGTTACTTTTTAAATAACTAAACTCTCACACACTCACCAAATTCACAAATGCTGTCCACTTTTTTTTCATAAAAAATATTTTTTAATTATAAAAAATAGTTATTGTGTTATAAAAAAATCTATTTAATTATGAAAAGTAATTTTATAACTAATATAATAATTACTTTTTATAACACAATATCTTTTTTTTTTAACTATGAACAATGTATGGCACATTTGAAAATTTAGTACTGTTAGAACATCGACTAAGAATTTAATGCCCAACGTAGATCAAATAATAATTTTACCTTATATCATTTAAACAAACTTTTTTACGTTGGCACAACAATTTTCAGAAGTCACAGCATTCCTTTCATCACCACCACGCACAGCTCTGAGCGAAGCCAACCTCTCAGGCACATCGCCACCCACCGTCGGTCCGTCAGCCACCCACCGCCTTTGCAAGAGCATAACCAAATCTGACCGTGTAGTTGCCTGTAGGAGATAACTTCCATATTAACTTATCATTTTCTATATCAACTTGTTCGCTGAGTATGGTAGCAGCTAAAGACTGAGGAAATATTTCTCTAATTTTCTCTTCCATCTAAATTCTGTTTTAATTAAGTTTCTACCTTCCAAAATACTCTTCCTTCCCTGAGAGTGAAGTCAACTGGGCCTCAAAGAAGCTACAAAAATGGAAAGTATCTATCTTTGTATTTAAATTTTCTTATGTGACAGTCACTGGATGCGAGAGCGGGCAGCTTGGATAGGGAACAAGTAACATGAACGACTCATCCTAGTAGTGCATGCTAACATGATCCCTATCTTTGAGAATTTTGCAAAACAATGATCCCTGTTGGATGGCAATTTTCCATGCCTGCTTCCCTTGTGGTGCAATGTTAACAGCTTGTGCCATTTTAAATTATACTAATGTTTATTTTTATTTTTAATATTTTTATTGTTATTTAAAAAGAAAAAAGAAAAATTTAGTATTATTTAAATTACCTAATTTTTAATTTTATATAATGAATAATTATAAATATACGAGTGAGGTTTTCAAATTTTACAAAAAGTTAAGCTCTTTTTATTTTTTTTAAGGAGTGAAAGTTCATAATAGATATTTTTTTAATTAATCAAAATGTTAGAACACTTGAAAATATAATTCCAGGGCACTATAAGAATCTTATAAAAAAATTAGTTAGTATATTAATGAAGCGTGCCCTACTCCAAGTTAGTTAGTATATTAATGAAGCGTGCCC
>JASKGM010065723.1:0-16965 GCA_034509205.1 Ceratonia siliqua
TTTCCCTGAGGAGACGATCTAGGAATTTTATTCCTAATTATTACTCGACATTTCCTGCACTTGGGATAGCCTTTGTGCTGCTCATTTTTGAGTGAGTCAAGTTTTTGGCGTTGTTGCGGGGGAATGTTCAACTTAAATTTAAACTCATTTTTTTCCTTTTGCTAATCTTTGATTGTACATTTCATTTATCACATGCTTCTTAGTTGCTTGAACTTTATTTATGCTATTTGGCCTGATGTTTCATGTCTTGGGTTAGAGATAGTTCAAATAGATTATGCAAAATCACATTTAGCACTGAGAGTAGTATACACTGCACAGAGGTAGATAGCTCTTCTACTTCTTCTACAAGTGAAAACCTTGAATTTGATTTACCCAATTTCTTTGTAGAAGACCAATTTGAACAAATCATGGCTGCACCTACACCACGCACTCTTAATGGGAATTGCAATTGCAGACATTTGATGATGGAGTTTTAATGGGAAGACAGATTGTGAAGCTACATGGAGATAGAATAAAATCTTTGCTACAAGTATCCCTTAAGGAGTTTACTAAAGAATTTAAACAAGGGAACTCAGTATTCATGGTGTTTATACAACCAGAAATTGCCTCAGCATAGTTAATCATGGCTCAACACGAGGAACAGGGTGGGTAAATCAAATACTAGAGAAATACAAGGATGTTTTCCAAGAACCTACTCAACTACCTCCTAAACGAGAAATTGACCATCATATTAATCTAAAGGAAGGTATACAACCCATTAATGTAAGACCTTATTGTTATACGTATTGCCAAAAAATAGAGATTGAGGATAGGTTCAAGAAATGCTCAATCAAGTTTTGTTAGGCCAAGCACTAGCTTATTCTCCTCACTAGTATTGTTAGTAAAGAAGAAGGATGGAAGTTGGTGCTTCTACACTAATTACCGGGTACTTAATGCTACCACAATCAGAGATTATTTTCCAATCCCTACCATTAACAACATACTGGATGAACTTCATGGAGCAACATATTTCACTAAGCTTAACTTAAGGACGGAGTATCATTAAGTTAGAGTACACCTTGCAGATGTTCCAAAGACTATGGTCATAGCTCATAATAGCACTACGAGTACTTATTAATGCCCTTTGGTATGTGCAACGCTCCTTCAACCTTCCAAGCCATTATGAATACTATTTTCCATCCTCATCTCATGAAGTATATTTTGGTGTTTTTTGATGACACACTTGTTTATAGTTCAAATTGGAAGTCACACTTGGAACATGTGAATAGTGTACTGAAGACTTTGAGGAAGCATAGGTTCTTTGCCAAAGCTAGAAAATGTGCTTTCGGGCAATGCAAGTTGGAGTACTTGGGACACATTATAACTAATCAAGGAGTCAAGGTAGATTGCTAGAAGATCTCGACTATGATAACATGGCCCAAAACTACAAACATAATTGAATTAAGGGGTTTCCTCAACTTAATAGGATATTATCAGATGTTTATGCATAACTATGAAGTTCTAACTAAACCACTAATTGATCTCCTCAAAAAAGGAAAGTTTAGGTGGAGTGACAAAGCGAAAACTGCTTTTCTGGAGTTAAAATGTGCCATGAACACCACACTAGTTCTAGCAATGCTTAATTTCACTTAACCTTTCACTATTGAGTTATATGCTTCAAAGGAGGAAATAAGAGTTGTGCTATCTCAGAGGGGAAGACCTATAGTACATGAGCTAAACTCTAGGAGTGGCTAAACAATCTTGGTATACTTACACCAATGAAATGCTGGCTATTGTGGAAGCCATTCATAGTTGGAGGCCTTACATATTGGGAAGGAAATACATCATACAAAATGATCAACGGAGTCTTAACTTTCCCATATAACAAAGAATAATAACTCTTGAGTAACCAAAGTAGATGCCAATGTTGTTTGGTTATGACTATGAGATCTAGTATCTTCCAACCAAATATAACTTAGTCACCAATGCTCTTTCTCGTAAACCAGAGGATGTGACATTTAACCAATTGTCTATACCGTACATGACTTTATAGAAAGAGATTGAGGAAGTATTGGTGTGAGATCCATTAATCAACTGAATAAACCAAGTGTTACACAACAACTCAGGGGCATCTACACCAAGAGATGAGGCTTGACTTTATATAAAAATAGGGTACTGAGAACTTACAAACATCTAGTGAGGCAATTATACTGGCCATCTGTGTATAAGGAAGCGCAAAACTACGTCTTGGCTTGTGAGGTTTTCCAAAGAACAAAAACTGTGGCTCTTGCCCTAGCTGGCTTACTCTAACCACTACCCATTCCTTATTGAGTATGGCAAGATATTACTTTGGATTTTAGCGAAGGGTTACCAGTATCACAAGGAAAGAATTTTGTACTAGTAGTGGTTGATCAATTAAGTAAACTAGCTTACTTTGTTGCATTAACACACCCATTTTTTTCTAAGGTTGTTGCAAAAAAGTTTGTAGAATAGGTTGTTAAATTACACGGCGTACCTCAAACAATCATTGGTGATTGGGATCCTATATTTTTCAACAAGTTATGGTAAGAACTCTTTACCTTATCAGGAACAACACTTAAGCTCGGCTCTGCCAACCATCTGTAAACGGACAGCCAAATCGAGGTGGTCAACCGTTGTCTAGAATAGTACCTACCTTGCTTTATGTATGGATGGCCTAAGAAGTGGAATGAGTATCTTCCCTGGGCAGAGTTTTGGTATAATTCCACTTATCACATTTTAACTGGGATGATGCCATTCGAAGCTTTATATGGCCACCCTCCACTAGCCATACCATTTTACTAAGCAGGTTTATCTCTAAAACTTGAAGTAGATAGAAACCTCTTAACCAGAAACGAGTTGCTAACATAGCTCGAACTACTTGGAGGTAGCTATCAATGGCATTAAACAAGTTACAAATAGGTCATGAAGGGATGTGAAATTCACTGAAGGAGATTTGGTGTTTCTTAGGCTCTAGCCATATCAAAAATGTTTTTTGGTGAAAGCATCAAAAGTTTGCTAATCGCTTCTTTGGACCCTATCATATTTTGGAACGAGTGGATAAGGTTGCTTATAAGTTATAGCTTCAAAAGCTGACCAAAGTTCGCCCCATTTTCCATGTTCCATTATTGAAGATGTTTATCAGCATCCAAGTCTTAACCAATGAAGAATTACCACCAGTCAATGATGACAAGGAAACCATACTAGTTCCTAACCAGATAACTAGTACACGTTAGATAATGCAAGGAAGTTAGTTTGTTAAGGAATAATTTGTGGAATGGCGCCACTTACCAGCTGAAGAAGCAACTTGGAGGAAGCACATATTCTTAAGCACCAATTTCTAGCTTTAGACCTTGGTTGAGTCATCATATAGTTGTTATTTTGCTTTTGCATCTGTATATGTCACATAAGGCATTTACAATTACTTCTAAACCTTGAACATTTCAAGAAAATCAAGTATTTTGTTTACTTCACATTAATATTTGTTTTTGGTCTCTATCAATTTATGCATGGTAAGGTTTGTAGGAAAGGGATCCCCAAGGTCCTCAAAATATGCTAGTCACAGATACTAGGTGGGTCATGGCAAGTGGAAACAATTATATGATGACCATGAAGGTCTAAGATGATGATTGTGAGGGTTTGCAATGAAGATAAAGATGAAGAAACACAGTGAGATGATTAAGAAATTGAGGATGCTGAGGATTCAATGATGAGGTTCTAATATGAGAACAAGAGGGACAGTGGGCGATAGAGAGGGACAATGTGAGATGAAGAAAGTGATAGCCAATGGTGAGAGTGAGAATTGAGAATTTGGGATTTTGCAATTTTTCCATGATGAAAAGTGAATCACAATGAAAAAAAAACATGGAAAAAAAAGAGGGAGATGGAAAAGACAGTGTTTGTGTATTAACTATGATAAGTTAAACAAAGTTTTACCAACTTAGTAAATATGGTAAATTTTATCATATTAGCCAAGGTTATAGCAACCGTGGCTAATTGCTGGTACTTTTGTAGTGTTAAAGACTTGAGGTGTAATGAGTTCCAATCTTTTTCTATAAATGTTATTGGGATATTGTTGGAGACTTTTTTTACAAGTTAGTTGATCATGCCTTTGCTACAGGGATCAAGTTTTAACCTAAGACTAATTGAGATATTGATTGTCCTAATGCCCAAGGATGACTATCCTATGAAAATAACATAGTTTTGCCCTCTCAATTTGTGCAATACGTTGCATTAAAGTATTCTAAGTTATTTGTGAACCATATTTACCCTGTCTTGAATGATATCATTAGACCACTTCATAGTAGTTTTGTACTTAGCAAGAGCACCTTCAACAATATTTTGGTGGCTTATGAAATTGTTCATTTTATGAATAAATCCTTTATGACCCGGTGGATTGGAATTTCTTTAGATTAACATTGGAGGATTCAGTTTCATAGAGGTTTTGGTGGCAATTATTTTTGTGACTTCTATTATCCTCACTGATGCAACCAAAATAACACTAGGAAGTGCACAAATCGTACAAGTAATAAAGTGATGAGTGAGTATAGTTCTCAATAAGGAATGTGAAAATTATGCAAATAAAGTAATTAAACCACCAATGTTATTTGAGAGATAGAATCAAAGAAAATATGATGAGCTAAAATTAATGAAAAAAATTTAATATCAAAATGAATTGAACAATAAAACTTTATGAGAAAAATTACTAAGAAAAACAATGATAGGGGTTCAATTTCACCTACGCTTATTTAGCCAAGAGTTTTATGAGAATGAGTTTCAAACACTATAAATCAAGAAATGGTAGAATTCTCAACATTTTAATTATTTGTGTTTCACGTCTAATTAACTACCTCAAATATCCTTAACTTCAAATATCCATGTTCCAGGTTTATTATAGATTAATTCAATTTGAGATGCATAAGTTTCATGGAATCCTTTTTTTGTAAACTCTCACTTTTCGATTACAAGTTAAACTAGCCACATAAATCTCCTAGGATCCTTATTCGGTTACTCTTATTATGATTTATGGCGTGCCTTATTTGTGCTCTACGTGATTCACATGTAAAGTTTAATTTATCATTCAAAAGTTCATCTAACATAGCTTCTCTATTCAACACATCACTATGCTCAAATCATAATCAAATAGGTAAATACAATTAATATCAATAAGACATGTTTCTCATGAAAAATAATTAAATGAAACTTAATAGCACAAAAACTTTAAGCATAGGTTCTGATCCATCTTCCCCTAACTCAAGAAAATTACTCCATAATAAAATTTAATGGTACAAAGAGAAATTTAGAAGATATCACCATTATTAATTACAGCAAAAGAAAATGGAAGGAAAAAGAAAACTCTTAGTAAATTGATCTTCATGGCTTGAAGATCTCCCTACCAAATAGCCGCAATTCCTTCTTTCTTTTCTTGTGACTAAAACTGGCTTATTCTCCAAGTTCCTCTCCAAGATGTCTTCTTTAGCCCTGTTTAGTTCTTCTCCATCCTTTGAGATGTTGTTTTCATCTTTTTATAAGAGTTTCTAGCATTAGGGTTTCCTTTTTTCTATTGCCACTATGGTTGCAAGATTGGGTGAGCTACAATTTTCTTGTGCCATAAGGAGTCAGAATTTTCTGTTGATAAGCCAACCTGAGGCCCATGTTATTCCCTACTACTAATTGAATTAAGCAATATAGTCAACATAAGATGTGCAGTTCTGTCTCCTAGATTTCTAGATTATCAAGAATCACATCAATCTCTTTTGTATAGAGGAATTTATGCCCAAATTACTAAAGAGTGTTAGGGAAAAAGTTTCCTTATATAGTCTCGATTTCTAGCTCGATTTTGACCTCTCAAATGCTTGAATTTGCCTTTTGTCCTAAAGTTTGAAACTGTGCAACATTGAATTATATTTTAATACTACAAAGATCACTTTATTTGGACTTGTAGAAAAAAGTTTATGTCCCAATTATCGAGACTAGTCTGGACAACAAAAACTTGCCAAAAATATCATGCTGAAAGATTTCCTATTGAATTAATGACTCCTTCCTTTGCATGAGAAGCATAATGCTCTTGTTCTACTTGGTCGAAAGGCCTTTTAAACATGAGCTTGAATCCATTTCCTCTTTAGTAGGTCTAACTCTAATTCCTAATAAATTTGCATAGGTAACCCTGCTTTTCCGCATTTCTAGTTGTTTTGTCTCTACCTGCAAAATTCATCAATTTATTGTCCAATTCATGAAAATTTGAAAAGGTTAATCCATAAATCATATAAACAATGAGGTAAAATATGAGAATAAATAGGATCATCAAACACTCTCAAATTTAAATTTTGATCATCCTCATGTAAAAAAAAAGAAGAAACTCTAGTTAACATGCTCATGCTTTATTTATCCTTATTGAAAATATCATATAATCTAAAAGATGTTAGGAATATCAATGAGCAAGAGTCATAATTCCAATCTTAATAAATTGCTTACCTAAAACTCAATGTATATGTGTGATTAGCCAATCAAGAGGTTTTGTTCACACTACCCAGATCAGTTTATGCAACTAACCAAGAAGAATTTGATCTCTAGGTAAGATTATGGAGCTTCATATGCCTGTTTTTCAAATCTTCTCTCACTAATGTAGACATACACACAAAAATTAGATTAAAAGGTCTATATTAAGCTTGTGACATAAGGCTCAGGTGTTGGCTAACAAGAAAAGGAAAGTAGTTAATCAAAGTCAAGAGAATCACAATGATTTATGCACAACACATGGGATTTTCCTTTTTTTTCTTAGCTATCCAATTCCTTTGCAAATCCATGAGAGAAACCTCTTAAATAGACCATGAGTTGGAACCATAAAGCATCCAAAAGATAACTCTATTCCATGAGTGATGCAAGGGACAAATTTTTTGAAAAAAAAAAAAGAACTATAAATCTTGATAAATTTGCACAAATAAGCCCACTTTTTCTCATGTAAAAGCATTTTGTCCCTACAACCAAAATTCTTCAATTTATTATCCAATTCATGCAAATTTGAGAAGATTAATCAATAAATCCAATAGCAATGACGTAACATATGATAATAAATAGGATTATCACTGTCTTGAATGAGAAAAAGCTAACTAGGTTATTTCCTACAAGAGCCCTTCATCAGGAAAATCCTCTTTCTCCTTACCTTTATGTTTTCTGCATGAAGAGGTTACCCTTCTTATACCACTAGAAGAAAACAATGAACTTCTCACAGATAAAATGGTGAGAAACTCCTCAAAAATCTATGAGAAACAACTCGCAAATGTTCTCAAGGATTTATCAGTATGAGAAAAAACCCTGTGAGAAATAAAGTTTCTCACAGAAAATGAAACCTGTGAGAAACTTTTTCTTTGACTTTCTCTCAAATGATGTGAGTCGTGAGGTGATTTCTCACAGTCTTATTTCGAGAGAAATGGTGATGAACTCTAAGAGAAAAGTGATGAATTCTTGACCCATTCTCTTGACTATCTTGCAAAATTTCTCAGGCATTTAAGGCCGTGAGAAATTTCGCACCAACCCTAGTCCATGAGCAATGCCGAGAGATAATTGCCAAAATAAGATTTTTATATAATTTCTCTCTGCCACTAGCCATGAAAATTTGAGAGAAAAATTTCATAATTTTTTTTAATAATTTCTCACTAATATTATCTGTGGGAAATTTTGCGAAAACTAAACATTAACTGGTAATGTCACAACATGACGGCCAGTAAAAATTCATCATTTTATGACTTTTAAGTGTGTAAGGAAAAACACAGAGAAAAATATGGAGTCGACACTAATTAATTAGAAGGATAATTGGGATCCTTTTAGAAAAAAAAGGAAAACTAGTCTATGGAACTAGAGAAGGATTCGAGAGTCTAATTACGTGTAGGGAATAGTCAAACAATTTTAAAAAATGGAACTTAAGTAAAATGTTATAAATAATGAGAGTTTAACTAAATACTTTCAGTAATATCATTCTAGCCCCAACGTTTTCACAATGGTATTCTTGTCCTAATATTTTTAGAAATTTTATTTGGACGCCCATATTTATGAGAATTACAGCTTGACCCCTATACAAACAAGAATTATATTTTGACCCCGATATTTTTAAAAATTACATTTCGGCCCCACTTATTTCATAAATCTCTTTTCTGCTCCATTTTTATAATCTCGCTCTTACCCCAAAGACTCAACATTTAATGAACTTTCAATAGAAGTTTATCTTCTCTGAAGTTCTGTTTTTCTTGGGCTTTCAGTGGAATCTTATTTTCCCAAAGTCTCAGCTTTCACAGGCATTCAATGGAGGCATATTCTCTCCGATGTCCTAATTTTCCATCCAGACTTTAAGTGGAAATTTAATTTCCACTAAATGTCCTAACATTTTTCGCTTAAATGATTTTAAACAAAACTATTTTTGAACTACGTTGACCTTGATCTCTTTAGGGATACGTAGGCACTTACTTAGTAAGACAGGTCTAGTTAATTCTTTCTCTATCTTTGTCCTTTATTATCTTATTAATAAAAAGGCTAATTAAAATACATTGAAAATTTTTTTAAACACAAATAATTTCGAGTAACCATCCTTAGGGATGGATATTGTGGGGTGACTAACAGCTTCCCTACACGTAATTAAACTCTCCGAATCCTTCCTCTGGTTCCAAGGGGCAGTTTTCCTTTTTTTTTTTAAAAGGATCCCAATTATCCTTCTAATTAATTGGTGGCAACTCCATATTTTTCTCTGCATTTTTCCTTACTTGCCCAAAATTCATAAAATGATAGCTTTTCACCAGCTGTCATGTCACAGTTTGGCGACTCCACTAGGAATAGTTAGAGAGTCAAGCCCTTTATAAGTTGTTTGTGCTTTATATGATTTTAAAGTATTATTTTTACCCACTCCCTCTTTCTTTTTTTAATCATTTGCTTCAACAGATAAATATTTGTTTATTATACCTAAATTATTTTACTGCACTTCTAGGTGTGCTTGTTTAATTTCTTTTCTTATGGCATGAATTGATGGAACCCTAGGGTAGATGACAATATCTAAAATATCTATTTACACCCTTAGGAAGATGACAATTAACTACTCTTTTGTTGATTTGGGGTTTCTTTGTGGGTAGGCATTAGGACCAGGGTCTGTATGCTCTTCACACATGCTGTGCACCATTTATATCCTTTAAACACACCTATTGGGCCTTATACCTGGGTCTATACGAACCTTAGAGGAGAAATGAAGGTGACGTAGTGATGCCTAGTGGGATTTTCCACCAGGTATTCATGAAAGCCATCACTCAGATTGTTAACTCACTTATTTAGTCGGTTCATGTGAAGGCTGTGTCCATCCATGCAATCATACTAGAAAACTTAGATTTCTACTATTTCAATAGAAGCAATCTATTCTAAAGAACCAGCCATGTGAGGATTATAGATGCACCTCAAAACCCTTGCATTATCATTGGTAGAGCCAAACTTAAGGACAGATCTAAGGATAACCTAATTGGGACAATAAAGAGCGCCACCCCTTATCACTCTTGAATTTAATCATTTATTTGGCATCATCATATATAAAAATTAGTTTTCCGTACAATCTCATATTTTTTACCATTATAGGTTTGGCATCAAGATTTTGAAACATAAAAGCCAAAGATTGGCATTAAAAGAAAATGAGTCAGATTAAGAAAAAAGTGGGCCTGTCAGCACAAATGGCAGTTCTGGATAAAATGAAGATCACTGAAAAGTCATTGCCTAGAATGTTCCAAGAGTCGATAAAGAATAAGCATGGGAAAATTCTGAATTTGATTCACATACCAGTTCAACCTTCGGCCCTTGTTGCCTTGCAAAAATTCTGGGACCCATCACTTAGGAGCTTCACATTACCTCATGCTCATCTCATCCCAACCATAGAAGAAAATGGTACAATGATCAACCTGCTCATAACACAAACCACCAAGGTCTTCTTTCACTCAGGTTGTAGTATATTAAACAAGTCCATAACAAGCCTTTTAAATAAAGATACCGTCGAGGTTCAGTTAAGAATGGCTAATAGAGGATAAGCAGAGGGGTTGCCTTAAGCATACCTAGAAAAATATTTAGAAGAGCTAGTCAAAGAAAGACAATGGCCCTTGGTGGCAGAAGTATTAACAATAATGATATATGGACTGGTATTATTCCCTTTAGCATTCGATTTTGTGGGAAGAGGAGCCATTAGCCTTTATTATACGGTAAAGCATTATGGAGTCAGTCCAGTACCTGCTATCATGGCGGAATCATCCCTTATCCTCAACTTTTCCAAGGAACACCAAGGAGGGAGGTTTAAATGCTATTTACCCATGTTGTACATTTGGATAGTCTCACACCTCCTAGGGAAACTGTCAAACTCAAGAATGGTAAATTTGCAACCATTTGATTTCTTCACCGTACTAAGAATAGAAAATTGGAATGCGATGGAATGGGAACAGTTGTTACGCAATACCAAAAATGAAGAATTTCTGTGGAATTACCATGGTGGAAAAGTAATGAAATAATATACAATTGTGGTAGTTTCTGCTTTGTACCTTTAATGGGTGTCATAGGTTGCATTTCCTATTCCCCAACGGTGGCACTTAGACAATTGGCTTTTCTACAAAAAGTGCCAACTCAGATGATATCTGAGGGATTGTCTTTTTACTATGTCCAAGAAGAAAACAAGAGCCTAATTATCAAAATCAGGCATGCCTAGGATGATAAGAGAATCATGGGGAAACCAGAATTAAGAAAAAGAATCACAGGGGCTACCAATGAGTACTATAAATAGGTCAACCAAAAACAAGAAGACCTTTTACCCGCACAACAATTGCCAGTTAGTTCTAAGCAACAACAAAGGCTTAAGATCAAGATGGGGACATTGAAAGCAAGTATGGCAATAATCTAGGGAAAGAATTCAAGCTTAACCCAAGAGAATGAGATTTTAAATTGGCAGGTAAAAGAGCTAGAAAGGGAATCCGAATGGGCGATGGAAGCCTCCGACAGGATCAGGAACTCTGGATATAGGATTTGGAGCAAGCTAGGAAAAATGCCAAGCATATAGAAAGCAATGAGATTCAGACCATGAAAAAGTCAAAACAGGCAAATGACCTATTAGCACATGAGTGATCAACTAACACCATTATGCGAAAAGTTTTAGTGGGTGCGAAAGCAAAAATAGCCCGCTTGAATAATATGAACCAAATTGTTCTTAATATGATTGAACCAGTATCAGCAGAATTTATGGCCTACCTTAATCAAAAAGAATATTTGGAAGTAGAATGGAGGAATTATTATCATATTCTCTATGACTTAGCCATCTGACTCCTAGATACTTGTGAAGGAACCCATAGGGAAGTGCATGAGAAGTTGCCAGAGTTCATTAAAAGATTCCGTTGGGCAGAGGTGACAGTAGTACCAGGGTCATCTCCCGATTTACTAGCTTTCCTAGATTTATGTAAGGACCTCATCAATCAATTAGAGAAATGTATGAGTTATGAATGTTGTACTTTTTAAAGATCAATAAAGGAAATCAAAATCTTCTGTGGACTTCTGGATTATCAACTGTGTTCTTCTATGAGTTACTATACCCGAATTCATGGGTTAAACGCTATCACGATTTCTCGGGCATTATAAATGGACATATGATTAGAGTGACACCCATGTGATGGTGTAAAACTTTCCTAGGTGTTCGCTAACTATGTAAAGTATTATACTTACAAAACAGCGTAAGACCTGAATCTCAATTGAAACGATATTCATGTGACACTGATCCCTGTATACGTGTACCACATTTTTTGTTGTAGGGCATTGTACCTTCAATAAGAACGTGGTCAAGGATGGATCTTTAATGCCAATCTTTGCTATAAAAATGATTTAAACACAAACCAAGTCAAACCTTAATGGTAATAGAAGTCTAAAATCATACATTAACAATACGTATTTGGTTCTATTTTTAGGAAGATAAAAAATCATTTCATCATTGCGCCCCAAAGGATGGGTCTAGCTAAGTGTTCCCAATTCGTTCGACAAATTCGCACTCGGTCAATTGCTATGTCAATAGAAATGACTAGCACAAAAAACATCTAAAGATTGGAAGACCACATTAACCAGTTATAAGAACAGATGTCCAAATTCATGGAATTAATAATGGAAAGTATAAGGAGCAAAGAAGCGCCTCGCCATAGTTGGAGGCTTTCCATATTGGGCAAGCATCGGGACCCTTGGGAATAGCCAATCCCCCCCACATTTACATTTCCCCCCAGTGTGGGAAATGTAGCTCCGCATGACACATTTGGATTTGATCAGGTACCTGTTGTTCATCCTATAAGAGAGGAAGAGATAAAAAAAGAGCATAAAGTTTTCGAGCAAGTCCACTAAATCAAAGAAAAATTATGCATTTTACAAGGAGTAGGGATGTTTGGAGCCACTAGTGTTAGAGAATTACAGTTAACTCCAAATGTCACTATCCCAAAAGATTTCAAGGCACTAGATTTTGAAAATACGATGGGAATGCTAACCCCCAATATCACTTAAGATAGTATTGTACCAAAATGGCAGTTACTGGAGATGATGAAAAACTGTTGCCGAATTTCTTTCATGAAAGTTTAACAGGTGCCGCATTACAATGGTACATGATGTTGAACCACTCTAGGGTCAGCAATTGAAAAGATTTAGCCAATGCATTTCTCAAGAAATATCGGTTCAACCTAAATACTGCTCGTACAAGGGAATAGTTACAGGCAATGCAGAAGAAAGACAAGGAAACCTTCAAAGAATACGCACAACGATGGAGAAAATTAACTTATGAAGTACAGCCTCAAATGTCAGATTTTGAAACTTGTCCATACTTTCTGGGAACTTTGGGATACCTATATATAGGACTCATAGCTGAAAGTGCTTTTAATGACTTCTCTGACCTCATTAAAGTAGGAGAAATGATAAAAGTCTTAGTCTGAAATGGAAAGATCCAGTCAACAAGTAATGAGGGGTTAGGCCAAAAGAAGAATTTCACAAAAAAAAAAAAAAAGAGTCCGAGGTTTGTTATAAACAAGATAACCAACAAAATTACCATAACAACTCTCGCTCTTCCTATAATAATAGAAACCAGGGATATCAGACCAATTATAATCCCTAAAATAGTCAACAACAGGCTTTTGCACAAGGACGAAATAATACACAATATAACAAATGGAATTAAGATTCAGAGCCCTTCCCAGATTTTCAGATGAACAATACAGAACTGTAAAAGAAGTTGTTTAATGGCCAATTCATTAGTCCAGTACCGGCGGAACTGTGTCAACCCTCTTACCCCGCATGGTACAAACAAAACGAGAATTGCATATACCACTATGGGGCAGAGGGACATTCCATTGAAAATTGCCAAACCTTTTAGAGACAAGTTATGAAATTAATCAAAAGCGAGGCCTTAAAGATGAATTATGTGACCCTCAACATTACCACTAATCCCCTACCCAATCATCAAATAGATAATCAAGTTGTTACCATTATAGAAGGACAGAGGTTCATGAAAAAGGTATCAGAAATAAAAATGACCAAATGTTAATTCTTTGATAATTTAAATTCAGCAGGATTCATCATTGGGGAACCTGAAGAAATAGGGTTTAAAGAGGAATATCTGGATTTTGATGCCCAGTGTATTTATCATCAATTGATCAAAGGACATGACATAGAACATTACAAAGTATTCTAGTCCACCTTACAAAGTTGGATTACCTTGGGAGTTATACAATTCTCAAAAAAGGAGCAAACACCAGAGATTGCCGTAATCAACAAGGAACAATTCTTCCCTGAACCTTTAACCCTCACGGTAAGACAAGAACCACCAGTAAGCACTATGCCGACCCTTGTCATGGTGATAAACACGCTAGCCCTATTCCCTTATGAAAGCAACAAAGCAATCCCTTGGATATACAATCCAACAGTGACCATCAAAAATCTTGCAGCGCTCATAGAACAACCCTTAATGCAAGCCAGAGAAGAGAGGGATAACGTAAATCACCTGGAAGTGGGAAATATAACTCAAAGTGGCAGGGTTTATGCCCCAGAAACTTCAAAAATAAAAAATAAAGGAAAAGAGGTAATAGTGGAGGACGTACTAGAGCCAAATCCTAGTCAGGAGGATGAATTTCTCAAGATAATGAAACAAAGTGAATATGACATTGTAGACTAACTAGGAATGACACAAGCCAAAATTTCGTTCTTATCGCTGATTCTTAGTCCAAAAGTTCATAGGAAGGCATTGTAGAAGGTACTAAACCAAGTCTACATCACTCCCATTGTCACTCCATAAAAGTTTGAAGAATTGGTGAACTATGTAAGGGTGTCCAATATGATTACCTTTTCAGAAGAAGACTTAAGCGCATTAGGGAGTAGTGATAATAGGGCCCTTTACATCATTGCAAATTGCGAAGGATGTATTATTTCAAATGTGTTGATAGATAATGGCTCCTAGCTAAATGTGCTACCATACTTCACATTGTTGCAATTGTCGGTTGACATTGAAAGCATGCAAATTAAATAGCTCGTAGTGTGGGCATTCGATGGCACCAAAAGAAAGGTTAAAGAATATATCACCCTGAATTTAGAAATCGGTCCTAGTACTTTCTGGACAGTATGCCAGGTTATGGATATGGCCCTCATATACACTACCTGGATTCATGCAACGAGAGCCGTGCCGTCTTCTTGGCACCAAAGGCTCAAGTTCATTGATAGGAGAATGATCCATAACCGTTTGGAGTGAGAAATAGATGCTGATTTCTAAACCATCATTAGTCCCTTATGTGGAAGCCATTGATTAGGATTTAGGGAATTTCTTCCAAGCTTTGGAAATTTCCAAGAATGTAATTACAAATGAGCAGCCCACCAAACCCAGGAATATAGTGGAAGAAATCATGATGAAGAGTGGCTATCAACTAGGAAAAGGTTTAGGCCAAGAGTTACAGGGTATACCAACACCCATTGAGGTCATAGAGAATGTGGGTCATCAAGGTTTGGGGTACGAGTTGAAACCTGAGAAGAAAAGTAATAGAGGCATACCTTATATTCACCAAACTTTTTTAGTACACCATGTTATCCAGTTAGACAGGGCTGTAAACACTCTAGGCAGCAAAGAAGGTTGTAAAAGTCAGATTGAGCTAGACCAAAGGGGCTAACCACTGGATAATTGAGATGCTAAGCCGATCCTAGACATATGCACGCTATAGTAATATTTAGTTTCAAAAACTTTTTGGTTTACTCGGCTAAAGTCCAAAGCCATGTTAAACAGTGTTTAAAATGTCAGACTTTAATTATCCAATGAAATGAAATATCTAGTTTGTCTTGTCAATTCTTTATTGCATTGTCTTTAATTCACTTGCCAAAAGTCTTAATTCTTCTTTATTTATTATCGTGGTTCAGGGATATTGTTTCCTCCTAAAATCTTCATCAAAACAAAATTACTTAGCGTCCAATAATTAATTCTCATGTTGAAATTGATATGCATGATTGTGACAAAGAAGATAATGAAATAGTACAAAGATTTGCTAAAATAATTGAATCATCCGAAAGAGGAGTCAGCCCCCATAACGAGGAAATCATAATAATAAATTTGGGAACAGAAGAGGACAAGAAAGAACTCAAGTTAGTGACTAACCCAGAAAATGAACAATTGGTCACACTTCTCAAAGAATTCATTGATGTCTTTGCTTGGTCTTACCAAGACATGATTGGTTTTAACCCCCAAATAGCAACACATAAAATCCTTTTAAATGTAAATTACACTCCGACTAGACAAAAATTAAGGAGAATGAAGCCAGAATTATCCCTAAAAGTCAAAGAAGAAGTAATGAAACAAATAGAGACTGGTTTTATTGAAGTAGCTCATTACCTGAAATGGGTGGCAAACATAATGCCGGTTCCCAAAATAGACGAAAAAGTAAGGATGTGTGTTGACTATAGGAAATTAAATGAAGCAAGTCCTAAGGATGATTTCCCTCTGCCTCACATTGATGTATTAGTGGATAACATGGCAGTCAACCTCAGACACTCATTCATGGATGGATAATGTGAACACCTAATTTTGTTCAGGGATTTGTTAAATTAATAAATTTCTCCCAAAATAAAAATAATAAAAGTCAAAAAGCAAAATTCAAAAAAAATATAATAATATAAAAAGAATTAAAATAGGTATAAAAGGAAATTAAAAAAAGAATAAAAAAATATTAATTAAATTAAATAATAAAATCAAAAAAATTAAATAATAATTAATAATTAAATAATAAAAAAAGAGAAAGAAAATAAGAAGAGGAAATAAGAAAATTAATTAAAAAATGATGAAAATAATAAAATAAAAATAAAAAAAGGCCCAGACTAAACAATCAGCAAAAGAAAAAAAAAATGGATAGCCCAACCCATTGAAGCCTAAACCAACCAAAGTCCAGCCCACTTCACCACCACCGAATCCAGCCCAACCGGAACCCCCAACCTGGGCAACAGCCCTGACCCAAATCCATAACCCGGCTCCCAAATCTAAAAATCCCTAAAATTTCATCATCTCCCCCGCGCCTCTGATCCATCTTCTCCTTACCTCACGCAGCGGGTTTCTCTCCGTCTCCTCTCCAAATCACCGGCGAACTTCTCTCAATCTCATGCCACGACACTCACTCGTTCCACCTCTACTGTCCCCGCTGTCTTCCTTTCAATCATTAGGAATTTCTCTTCGTCACCATTAAACTAGAAATCAGATCAACGAGTTGATGATTTCGCGTCAAATCACACCATAAAGGGAACCAATTCAAGCAATGGGGTTCTGATCTTTGGCTATAAGAAGAGCTTCTCAGAAGAGTAAATGGGGGGAAAAATAGCGGAACGACAGCCAGGACAATGATACAGCAAAGGGGGATGAGTTGAATTTTTGGGAGAATTTGGATGCAATTTCCTGAGGGTTTTTGAAAGAGAGAGCTCCTGAGA
>JASKGM010065734.1:0-16964 GCA_034509205.1 Ceratonia siliqua
GGGATCCAAGTGTGAACCGGGTCTGGGACTCCGGTTGGGACTTCTGGTCTGAATGGGTCTGGCTTTTTTTTTTTTTTTTAATTTTTCAATTTCAATTATATAAATTTTTTCATCTTTTATTCTTTCTTTCTCTTTTATCATAGATTTTAATGTGGATATTTTTTTCCTATTATTATTAATTAATTAATTAATCATTATTATTTTTATTTATGTTATTTTATTTTACACCCGGACAAAATCCAGTGTTTACAACATAAAGGCACAACAAGAAAAGAAAGGCATAGAAAAATCGTATGGCTCCCTAATAGTGCCACCACCTTTGCATGAAGGTTATGCAAAGGATAATGGTCTTTGGATGAATAAAAAAGATTGTTTCTAGTCATTGAATATAAATAGTCACTCTATTTAATAAAAACTACAATGTCCAGATTACTTACATAGAAAAATTATGATTCTCCTATAAAGGAATGGTGAATCTCAAGCCATTGAAGTGGATGACTTTAGGCATTGACACTTTATATGAATAAGAATCAAGTGAGAAATCAGGTTCAAGATAATACCATTACTATGAACTTGAACTCACACCTATGCACTTGTTTGTGGCAGAATTGAAATTCTAATAGAATATGGACTTGTGTTCAAGTTCACTATGGTCTTTGATATACTAAGGGTAGGACCATTATATCACGTTGGTTGAGACTCTGTATGTTGGGATCGTAGTTTAAATGAACATCAGGGAACATGTATCTAAGAAATGAAGTTCATAGTACAAACATCACTTCTAGTGATTTTAGGAAGATATGTCACAAATCTAGACATAATGAATAATTAATAAGCTATTCAATATTTCTTGACATGTTTTAGACATTCTAAAAGTATCTAGTCAATTATTGAATGACATTTGAGACTAAGGGACAAAACTAACATAAGAGGTAAAATAATAATTTTACCCTGTGTTAATAGATGGTTATGAGAGTTCATAAACACACGGTTTGCAATTGGATAACCAATACTAGATATTGGCCTCTTATAATTTTAGGTTTTTCAAGAGTGCAACCATGAGTGTATGGTGGAATGATTTCATGGTTAATGAACTAGGATTGTCTTAATGAGATTAATGTAATCCTAAGTTCATTGGAGCTTGAAATTCCTATGTCTAAACATATTCTCCATGTGTCTTTGTAGAATTCAATCCATTTATGTTAGAAGAACGTTTTTGAAAAGGTTTATATGATGATTTTTAGTGTTTTAGGGTTTGTCTTATTTAAGATAAAAATTGTCTTAATTTAGGAAAAAACTTATCTTGGGACAAAAGTTGTCTGAAGTGATATAAATGTGTCTTAAAAGAGACAAGAGTTGTCTCATCATTTTTTGGACACATTTTGTTTGTCTCATTTTTTGACAAATATTTCCTTAGGACAAAATTTGTCCTAAGTGTGCTTAATAGTGTAAGAACTACTTGTCTCCATTAAGAATAAGGTTGTCTTAAAAAGAGAAAAAGAATTTTTACATTACAGTGTCTTGATTAAGACAAGAGTTGTCTTAATTAGACAAGGAAATTTTAAGACAAGGCATGTGTTAATTAAGACAAGTATTATCTTAATTTAGACAACAATTGTCTTGACAAAAATTTGAAACCTCATGGAATCAAATTTGATTTGTTCAAATTAATTTATTCTAAGCGGTTAAAAGTGAAAGTGTACTAGGATAAGAATTATAAAGAGTTGTGATTCCTAAGGAGTCTTACATGAATTAAAAGACTAAGTGGTAAAGAAGGTTGACGAAGCTAAAATTCTATTATTAGAATTTAATTCAAGCATACAAATTATTGGCTCAATACAAAAGCTCCATTTAATTTATTTTTATAAAATAAAATAAGGAAAAATCAAAATAAGATAATTAAGGTTTATTTGACAAATAATTAGATATAATAATTTCTAATTTCCCTATGGAGGTGGTGTCCACATGGTGAGCCATTTGGGATATTGGTTTTCGAATAGAACTAAAAGAATTGGGGTTAGGGTTAATAAAAATTTAACACTAACCCCCTAGAAGTACAAAGATCATTGGAGGCATGAGAGAGTGAGTGAAAAAACAAGAGAGGTGATGCCATCTTCAAGAAATTATTCCATTAAGCCATCAAATTGAGATTCACTAGAAGATCATCATATAATTATTCTTTTGTTCTTCTAATCTATTTTACCCATAGGTTCTTTGAATTGAAACAATTCACAAAGAATAGGTGGTACATACGGTTGGTAGAGAAGTTTTCATTATTTGTTGTTGCTTCAAAGGTATAATTCTATCCCTTCTCAATTCATGCAAGTTATGTATACTATATGTGATTATTTATTCCACTGTGTTTTTGTGCATGCTGTCATTTTTTTTTTAAATCCATGCTTACACCAAATCACATAGGCTTAAAAACTAGATCCAACACTACTTGGCCTTGTGTAAAAATATAGAGGTTCAAATTAATCCTATTTCAAGTTTCTCCTTTATGAAATGTTTGTCAACTTCCACATGTTTATTTATGTCATGTTGGACTGGATTATGAGCTATGTTGATTGCTAACTTAGTCACAATAAACCTTCATTGGAGTCTCCTATTTAATCTACAAATCTCCTAGGATAATGTTGAGCCATAATAACTAATAAATTCTTGTGCCATTGAATGAAATTCTACCTCTGCACTGGATCTTGCTATAATCTGTTATTTCTTACTCCTCCAAGTCACCATATTTCCCCCAAGGAAGGTATAATACTCACTTCTATCCGTAACAGAGTCAACATAGTTAACATCAAGGTATCCTTCTATTTCCATCCTAGTGTTTTTTCTGAATAAGATCATTCTTCATGGATTTCCTTTAAGATATTTTAGAATCCTATATACTGTATGGAGATGAGCATCCTTAGGATTTTTCATGAACTAACTTACCATGCTCATACCATTTGCAATGTCAGGCTGAGTTTATGACAGATATATTAGTTTCCCAACTAGTCATTGGTACATGCATTTGTCAATTAATTCTCCTAGTATGTGCTTTAGCTTAATAGGTGTGTCTAATGGTCTACAGCCAAGTTTCCTTATTTCTTCCAATCCATTAAGGACATATTTCTACAATGAGATAAAGACGCCTTCTTTGGAATGAGCTGCTTTAATTCCCAAGAAGTATTTTAGTTTCCCAAGGTCCTTTATTTCAAATTCTTTCGCTAAATATTTTGAATGGCTTCCATTTCATTTGAATCATCTCCAATTACTATAATATCATCTACACAGACTATCAACACTGTAACTCGCCCTGAAATCGAGTGCTTGATAAATAATGTTTGGTCACCTTAGCTATATTCGTACTTCATATTTAGAATCACTTTAGTAAATCTTCCAAACCATGCACGATGAGGTTTAAGCCCATACAATGCCCTTTTTAGATAGCATACTTGGTTCCTTTATAGATTTAGGCGAAAGCTAGGTTGAACTTTTGTATAGATTTCTTCCTCAAGGTCTCCACGTAGAAGGGCATTCTTCACATCAAATTATTCCAAAGTTTAGCGATAGTTTACTGCCATGGGTAATAATACCCTTACTGTATTCATCTTTGTAACTTGTTCAAATGCCTCTTGATAATCCACTCCATAAGTCTGTGTATACCCCTTGGCTTCCAGTCTTACTTTGTACCTCTCAATGGATCAATCTGATTTGTACTTTACTATGAAGACCCATTTGCACACTACGAGCTATTTCCTTATTGGTAATTCCACTAGTTCTTATGTTTTGTTTTTCTCTAGAGCCTCTATTTCAACCCTCTTTGTATGCTTCCGCTCCTCTTTACTAAGTGCCTCAGACAAAGTTTGTGGGATGGATACAGTATTTAGATGAGTAAGAACTTCTATGTGAGGGTGATAATTTTTCCAAGGACATAAAGTAGGATAAATGATATTGTACACATTTTCTAACACCCTTTCTAGAGGCTATGGGTATATCTAAATCAAGGACATTAAGTGATACTCCAGTAGAACAATTTACCTCATTTCCAAGTGACGATTCGGGTTCTTGGGCACATAGAGTTAATTAGGACTTTATTCTTCTTGATTATACTTGCAGTGGTTTTCTAAGGGTAAAGATTTATTTCAGAAGACTTAGAGGATTTAGTTTCAGTGACATCTCTGTGTTAAGGGGTCATTTTGACTAATACAAGTGGTCCTCTTGAAAAAAAATATCCTTATCTTCCATAGATGATGTCTTCTGCTGAAGACTAGATTTGAAAAAATAGTTTTCTTGTTCAACAAATGTGACATCAGTAGAAACATAAGTTTCACGAGTGGTGAGATGGTAACATTTGTATCCTTTCTAAGTATAAGAATATTCTATGAAGGCACATTTGAAAGCTCTAAGATTGAGCTTGACTTGTTTATGAGAGTGGAAATGAAAAAAGGACACACCCAAAAACTTTATGATCTAACTTAGGGGACACATTGAAATCTGGAAAATACTGAGTGAATACCTCCATTAGACTTTTGAAATTAAGCACATAGGACATGTATGATTGATTAGGTGAGTTCAGTTGAGGTAGCTTTGTCCACAATTTTTTTGGAATATTTGTTTGAAATAAAAAAGCACGAATAATGGCTAGAAGATAACTATTTTTTCTTGCACTAACCCCATTTTATTGAGGTGTGTCAATACATGAGGTATCATGAATAATTCCCTCATTCTAAAATTAGGAAGACATTTTTTTTTTAAATAGTCCCTAGCATTATCAATTCTCACCCTCTTAATTCCAACATTGAATTAGTTTTTGATCGTTGTATGGAAAATAGGAAAAATGTTGTTCTCATCAAATTTTTGGTTTAGTAATAAATCCATGTCACTTGAGTGTAATCATAAATGAACAAGACAAACTTGTGAGCCCTAAAATGTTGTAGACTCGAGATGGACTAATATCACTATGGATCAAAGAGAAATGAGCTGTAGTTCTTTTATAACTCAAAGGAAAGGAAACACATTGGTGTTTAAAAAATTAACAAACAACACAGTGAAAATCATTTACATTGACATTCTTAAATAGAAAGTGAAACATGAGACTAAGAATGCTAAAAGAAGGGTGTCCAAGTCTAAGATGATGAAACCAAATTTGGTCTTTATTGGATTGAGAGCTACTGGACATAAATGAGAGAGTGATTTGTTCCTATTATTCACTTGGGCATAGGTAACTCAAGATAATAAAGGCCATGTCTTACGTTGCCCAATCGTCCTCCTTGTAACTTGGTCATGAAATACATAAGAATCTTTAGAAAACACCACACTATAGTTTAGATATTTTGTAAGCTGATGAATAGACACAAGGTTTATAGATAACATAAAGACATGTAGCACCTTTTTAAGGATCATGGATAGATTCAGAACAATGTCTCCTTGACCAGAAAAAGTAGCAAAGGATCCATCAATAATGGCTATTTTTCTATTGCTAGGGTAGGGATGGTATATGATGAATACATGTGTGAAGAATGGGTCATATGATTAGGTGCCCCAGAATCAATAATCTAGGAATTTGAAAAGTCTAAACCAAAGGCACTTAAAGCATATAATTGTTGGATTTAGAGATTAGCCCTAAGTGTTTACAGCACAAGTATAGATTTAAAATTTTTAAAAATCATTTGAAGCTTGTAAAACCAGTCAAGAAACAAAACACAAGCAGAAGCACCTTACAACCATAGAAAGAAATAGTGGGAAGAGTGTTCATACTTCTTGATGTCACTTGGAGCTTGTAGTATGCTTCTCGATCAACCGCACTTACCTCCTATTATTTAGGAAGCACAAATCCACAGAACCTACGGTGAATAGGATAGTGCTTGGAAGAAAACAAGAGATGAAAAGTAGAATGATCGCTTTCTCAAATGAACAATTAGAAAGCGTTCCCTTTTTCTCCTTAGTGTGGCTTGTAGACTACCATAAAAGTGACACTCAAACAATTTCCTCTCTAACTCACGAATCTCACAAGGCAAAGAGAACGCTTGACCACTCAAGAAATAAAAGTATGAAATTTGTGCCTCTCTCTTTTTTCTCAAGTTCTCAACCACAAGGGTGTTTCTCCATTCTCAATATGCTTCTTGGCTACCAGGAAAAAAAAAAGGTTGAGTTATTTTTATAATAGTCTAACCCTAGGTCACTTAATTGCAATTCAAATATAACCATTCCTAAAGCTTAGGGGTTCCACAAGCCTGCTAGGGGACTTTAGATAATAATTTTATATTAATTAATTTGATAATTTATTTAACAATTAAATAAAATAGGTGGAGATTTCTAATTAGTTAGTATGCTTGAATTTAAATTCTAATAAAAGAATTTTATTTACCTCAACCCCTATGAAGTCTGCTAGTGAATATGGGATACCTAAGAAATTAAAACTCTTTTAATTTATATCCTTTATGCACTTAGAGTTTTAGGATAATTAGGATGAGTGCATTTGAACATTTCAAACCTTCCTCTCATTAGCTTTGGCCGTACACTTCTCCATTGCATGGAGATTTGATTTATTTCACTTAAGTTTGAACAATTCAAACTTTAGCTCATTAGGATTAACTTAATTTAATCAAATCAAATTTTTATCCTAATGATTTAGTGTAGATGGAATTCCTAAATAAAAGGTGCTTTATTTTGTTTTCTTCAAATACTTAAAATTAAATAATTTGATCAATTCAAATATTAATTTAAATTTGTCTAAATCAAAATTAATTTCAAAGGTAAAGGTTGTTTAAATTGACACAACACTTGTCTTAATTAAGACAATCTTTTGTTTTAAAATTCTATTGTCTAATTAAAGCAACATTTTTTTTTATTTAGACAAATAATGTAAGAATTATTTTTATCTCTAGTGAAAAAAATGTTTCTCACATTTTCAAGCATACTTAGGACAACATTTGTCCCAAAATTTGTTTGTCCAAAATTGAGAGAACTTGTGTCTTTTTTAAGACATACAAAAATGTACTAAGACAACTATTATCATAAAATAATTCTTTTGTCTAGATTAAGACAACTCTTATCTTAATTAGAGCATAAGATAAACTGCTATCAATTAATTTTATCTTAAATTTATTTTAACTTAATATGGATTGAATTCTGCAAAGTTAGCTGGGGAATCATTTGGACATAGGAATTTCAAGCCCTAATAAACTTGGGATTATTTCAATCTCATTAAGATAATCCAAGTTTATTAATCATGAAGTCATTTCACCAAAGACTAATGATTGCACCATTGAAATTTCTTAAAATTACAAGAAGTCGACGTTGAACATTGATTTGAACAATTTTGTAAACCTAGTGTGTTATGAGAGCCTTTGTAGCCATCCATTATCACAAGGTAAAATTATCGTTTTACCCGTTATATATTATATTTGATAAGTGACCAGATAATCTTTTAAAATATTTCTAAAATTATCTAGAAATGATGAGTAGATTATTCATCATTTCACTAGGCTCAGATTTGTCACTTGTCTTACTACAATCAGCATAAGTGATGTAAGTGCTACGAACTCTATTTCCTAGATTTATGTTCCTTGATGTTCACTCTCACTGTGATCTTTACATATAGAGTCTTAACCAATGTCACACAATGATCATGTCCATAGTATATCAAAGATTAAAGTGGTACTTGTCATAGATGAAATAAGCATAGTCTATAAGGAAAACGCATGTAACCTAGGGTAGAGAATTCCACCCATAATGCTAACTTTGAAAGCTTAGTACACCATGCCACTACTGTTGATGGTTTTGGCCACACCAGGCCAAAACCAAGGTTTCTCTTCACCTTTGGAGGCTCTTTGAACCAATTCTAACCACCTTAAATCTCAAAATATGGTAGCCATGTATCTCTTACATTCTTTAGCTTCTTTATAATGTTTCCTTAGCAAAAGATTACACCTTCTCTAATACTTCCAAGCATGCATAAACTTTTGATTGTTTGATATTAGTGATTCAAGGGCATTTAAAGGCAGCCTAAACTAGTCATTTCAATGAGGCAAGAAGCCAAAGAAATATCCACCCCTTAGTAGCTAGCCAAACACCTTAGGAGGGTTTCTTGAGGAATTCTTTAGTTCAAACACTATAATCATGATCAGGGATTGGAAATATGATAATTTTGTAAAAAAGCAAGATGGAGATATGGCAAGAAATCAAGAAGGCATGGACCTTAGACACTCTTTCATCATAGTCTCAGCTAAGCAAGGAAGAAGGAGATAGCCAAGTATGTAGAAGAAAAAAAGCTTATAAGAGAAGCTAACCCTTTTGGACCAAAATACCCTTAGTTAACCGTTTCATCACAATTGAATTTTACGGGTATTTAGGTGAATTTAAAACAAGAAAATCTAAACCTTCTTAACATGAAGTGGCCAACCATTTTGGTCATGGAATTTTCCAAAGGGTATAAGTGTAACATGACCAAATTGCCCTCATCGTATACCTTTGCCCTTAAGGGTAAAATCATCGTTTTACTTATAACATTTTATTTTTATATAATTTCTTCTCAAAACCACCACCATATGAAAACTACATTCTCTTGCTCATTACCTTGGAATCTAAGAGAAATTATGGAAGTGAAAATAAGGCCAATTAAGTGGTCAAAGTTCAACCCTATACAAAGTGCAATTATGAATAAGTGAATTCCCTAAGGTATTGTATTCGACCAAAGACTTAGACATAAGGTGGCATTAAAAGTTCTCCTCTTTAAAAGAATTCATCCTCAAATTCAAGAAGTAAATAAAAAGGAAAAGTGAATTTACATAGCAAATAAGTGAGGATATCTTTCCTTCATAAGGGCCTCCGATTCCTAAGTCCTTTCTTCCTATATAACTTTCATTGATGGGTACTCCTTTGATTGAAGTATTCTAATTTGGTGATCAACAATGGCAATCAATTGCTCTCCATATGGTATATGGGAATCTAATTCCACTGGTACTTAAGGTATAATATGAGCATCATCTGGAATATACTTCCTCAACATCAATACATAAAATACTAGGTGTATACCTTCTAGTGCTAATGGTAGCTCTAATGCAACAACCCAATTTGTTGTATAATCAGAAAAGATCTACTATACGAGGAGTCAACTTACCCCTTTCTCTAAATCTTGTTATTCCTTCATAAGAGATACTTTAAGGAATACTTGGTTACCCACTTGAAATTCAAGTTTTGTCCTCTAATTATCAACATAAGTTTTCTGTCGACTCTGAGCAGCTAACAATTTCTATCAAATGTTTTTCACCTTTTTAATTGCATCCATGACTAAATCTAGCACAAGTAGTATAGACACCATAGTTTCAAACCAAGTAATAGGATATATGCATTTCTGACCATATAATGCTTTAAATAGAGGCATCTGAATACTTGAATAATAACTATTGTTATAAGCAAATTCAATAACAGACAAGTATTTTTCTCAACTACCCTTAAGTTTCAAAACACAAGCTCGCAACATGTCTTCTAACACTTAGATTGTCCTTTCTGATTAACCATTAATTTAGGGATGAAATATAGTACTAAAATGGAATTGCAAAACCCATAGTCTCTTGGAATGATTTGTAGAAGCGGGTGGTAAATTGTGTAACTCAATCATATATAATGGATAATGGCACACCATGTAAGGACACTATGTGATCAAGATACAATTGGGCATATTAAGAAACTAAATATGTTGTTTTCACTGGAAAAAAGTAGGCAATCTTTGTAAGTCTATCCACAATAACTCAGATAGAATCATAAACCTTAGGAATTTTAGGTAGCCCATATTTAAATTCATAGTAATCCTCTCCTATTTCCACTATGGAATCTCAAAATTCTGATGCAATCTTTGCCTTTGATACTCTGTCTTAACTTGTTGATAAGTAAGGCAATGATAGACATATTCAGCTATGTCCTTCCTTATTCCATCTCACCAATAATAGGTTTTTAGGTCAAGATACATTTTATTACTCCCCGGATGCATAGAATATGAAGATGAATAAGCATAGTGCATTACTTGCTTTCTTATATCATCTACTTTAGGTACCGATAAATGGCTTTGATAATAGAGAATCCCATTATCATTAGCAATGAAGCTTGTATCAACCTTTGACTTGATATTATCTGAACTTAGTCCCATTTGGATCACGCACTTGAGCAGCTTTGATTTAATCCACCAAGGGGGATTTCACTTACACGTTGGCTTTGAACATCATAGGTTAAACTATTTGTAATTCAATACTATTGGCCTCTAATTCTTTTACTTTGTGGATTAGCAGTCTCAGATTAACTCTGATGTAAGTTAAACTTCCAAAAATTTTCTTCAAATGCATTTGCCACTACATTTACTTCTCTTGGATGATAAAGAATAGAGCAATAATAATCTTTAATTAATTCCATCCATCAAAGTTGCATTAAGTTAAAATCCTTTTGCTCAAAAATATATTTTAGACTCTAATGATCTATATAGATTTCACAAGCCTCTCTATAGAGATAATGACACCAGAAATTCAATGCAAAACACAACTATTGCCATATTAAGATCACGTGTGGTGCAGTTTTGCTCATGCTTCTTAAGTTATCTCAAGGCATAAGCAATTACTTTACCCTTTTGTATCAAAGCACACCCTAAACCACGTGGAGATGCATCAGAGTAGATAACAAACCCAAAACCACTTTTTGATAGAGTTAGAATTGGAGTGGTAATCAAACACTCCTTAAGCCCAATACACTACAGATTTCAGTCATTGTAAATAGTCTGCGCTAGTTATCTATTGTTTCTACTTTCTTGGTATCTACCCTGATGCCTTCTTTAAAGAATACATGCCCCAAAAAAGTTACATGAGAAAGCCATAATTCACATTTAGAGAACTTGGTATATTTGTTTCCTCAATGTCTGTAATACCATGCTTAAATGTTGTGTATGATTTTCTTCACTCTATAATACACCAGTGTGTCATCAATGAACACAATAACAAATCGATCAAGGAATGGTCGAAACACTCATGAGATTCATAAAAGTAGCAAGAGCATTTCTCAGGCCAAAAGACAACCAATAATTCATAGTGTCTATATCTAGTTCGGAAAGCAATTTTAGGAAAATCCTCCTTTCTAATTCAGAGTTAATGATACCTTAATTGAAGATATAGTTTGGAAAAGCATTGAGCCTCATGAAGTTAATCAAACAAGTGATTTATTTGTGGTAAAGCATATTTGTTTTTCACCATGACTTTGTTCAGCTGTCGGTAATCGATGCATAATCTCAAAGACCTATAATTTTTCTTTACAAACAATACTAGTGCTCCTTAAGGAGATGTGCTTTGATAAATAGAACGCTTGTCCACTAGCTCTTGCAATTATACTTTCAAGTCTTTGAGTTCACTAGGGGCCATTCTATAGGGAGGGAGTAAGATTAGTGCTGTTTTAGGAAGAACATCAATGTAGAATTCAATTTCTCTCTCTAGTAAAAGCCTTGACAAACACTTTGGAATACATTTGGGAATTCATCCAACATTGAAAATCTTTCAATTTAAGCTTTGAGCTCTTAGTGTCAAGCATAAAAGATAAATAAGCTTTACATCCCTTTCTCAATAATCTCCAACCACCCATTGCATAACTAAGATATTTATGGATTTCACTTCTATCTCCTTGAATCACTATGGGCTCTTTCTCAAGAAACAAGAACTAAATCGTCTTATCAAAATAGTTCACCCAAGCATGGTGACAACCAAGCTAATCCATTCTTAGTATAATGTCAAAATCAATGATATCAAGGACAATCAATTTAGTAAGAAAGTGAATACGACATATATCAATCATGCATGATTTCATGACATCAAGAGAAATCAAAGTTTCTCACAAAGGAGTAGATACTGCTAATGGAGAATCCAGAGAAGTAACAAGTGATTTCAACCGACATGTATAACATTCAAAAATAAAGGAATAAGTTGCCCTAGGGTTAAATAAGACACGTGCTATAATGAATCAACTACTAAAGTGCCTCTGATAACTACATTAAAAACCAAGGTATCCTATCTCATCAGAGTGTAAACATAAGCCATAGCCCCAGATCTAGTTCCACTGTTATGTCCTACTTTCCCTCCTCCTGTACCTCGGTGGTAACTTGAATAAGAGATCGAATTGACGTAACAAATGATGTAGGCACATTACTCGATACCACACATAGATGATTTGTTACACTCAGAAGCTACTTATCTCTTTAGCCAATCTCTCCACTTGTGTCCTTGTTTTTCACACTAGAAACAAGTAGTCGTTTCTCTACGACACTGCCTCACATGAGATCTTCCACATGTACCACATACTAGTTGGGCACGAGATGATGGTGGGGGTAAATAACTAATCACCCTAGTAGCAGACTGGCAAAAAGTCCTATTAGATTGCCTAAGAGTGGGTGCACTAGTAGAAGGTTCCCTTTGTGAAAGAGACTCAGATCTATCTCTCTTCTTACTACTAAAAGCATTCTTAGCTTGTCTTCTTTCTCTTTAATGAATTCCCAGTACAATAGCCAGGTTATAGGCTTGCTCATATGTGCTATCGTCAATAATTGAAATGACATTGAAGTAAGTAGTCTAAAGCCCACTCAAAAATCATCTTGCCTTATCCTTCTCTATGGTAATCATATGCTAAGAAAACTATGGTAGATGAAGAACCCCAGCTGCATACTCAGAGGCTGAAGTTTTAGTTGTTTTCTACAAAGAGGGAAATTCTTATACTAGAGCATATATTTCCCTTTCAGGGAGGAATTGTTGCAAAAAACTAGTTTTGAAAGAATCCATGCATTAACAAGATGCTCTAACGACCTTCTAGCTTCCCATAAATTATACTCGTCAACTGTAGAACCATTCAACTGAAAACCAACCAATATGACAACTGTAACCTCTAAGAATTTAAGAACCTTGCATAAGCATTCAATCTTAAAGAATCGTGGTGGCTTTAGCTTTTGAAAATATTAGAGATAGCTTTGGAAAGTAGGACCAGCTATAGGAACTGGATGACCATATGATGGAACTTATACTTTTAGAGCAATTTTAGGGGGGACTGTACTCTGCCCTGGGTCATCATATCAATAATGGTCTCAAAGGGCCGATGCAAATTTTGAACCTATTATAAGGTAAGGGCCTCAGTTGATGAAATGGAAACAGGAGCACTCTTCATTGCTTCCAGTGGTTGAGAAATTTTGAGTCTTACCTGACCCTTAGGTGCTACCCCCAATTTAGTATAGGCTTGATCAGGCACTGCATCACCTTATTGTCCTTTACCGATGTGGTCTCTAATTCTCGAGGGCATTGTCTACGAAAGCTGTAAGGATTTAGTATATAGGCAATGTAACACATTAACTAAGAATAAAATATGGATATTGACTAATGGAGCAACAAAAAATGAGTTCCTACAAACTTTGCTCATGATATAAGCTCCCAGGCATAATTACCACAAGCTAGACTCATAATCCCCCATAATTGAATAGTTGGAGACCTCTATATGTCCTAACACAAACCTGCACCATGCTCTGATACCAAATTTTCCATATCCCACTTAGGGTACATGATCATCGTAGGAAACTACTATTAGGATAGCATCCTACAAGTCGACACATAGATATTTGCATTCATAAGATAAAAGAGAATAAAAGTACTCAACTAAGATGAACAAGTAAGATGAAAAATCAAGAAATTTTACTCAAAATTTTACATTGTGTCCCATGAAATTTCAACATGCCTAAGTACAAATAGATACACAATCATGGTGGACAATGTTGGGAATAGGTTACTTTAGAAACCAATCTGTATTTCCCAATTTAATGTAAATATATTTTAATATTAATAAATAGAGAATTCATTTATGTAAACTTTATTTTCTAGCTATTAAGGCTTCTAGATTTTAATAAACCAAGATACATTTGCATAAGGGTTATTCAAAATGAGATATGTATCTTTAGATGAATCTAAAATACTATTCACAGTCACTGAGTAGAACTGGTCACTCTATTCAATGAAGACTGTAGTGTTCGGATTACCTCCATAGAATCAATGAGATTCTTTTCTAAGGGAATAATGAATCTCAAATCATTAAAATAGTAGGCTTATGGTAATGACACTTTTAAATGAATTGGAATTAAGTGAGATATCAAGTTTGGGATGATACCGCTGCTTTGAACTTGAAATCACACACATTGCATCCGCTAATGGCAAAACTGAAATCCTGATGGATTATAGACTTCATGTTCATGACCATTGTGGTATTTGATATACTATGGGCCTAACCATTGTGTGACATTGGTTAAGACTCTGTATATTGGAGTCACAAGAGGAGTGAACATCTAGGAACATAAAATTAAGAAATGGAGTTCATAGCATTACATCACTTCTGTTGATTTCAAGAAGACGAGTGACATATCTAGGCCCAGTGAAATGATGAATTAGCTACTCAACATTTAGAGATAATTTTAGAAAAGTTCTAAAAGAATTTTGGCCACTTATCATATGAAATCTGAGATCAGGGAACAAAACTGACATAAGGGGTAAAACGATAATTTTACCTTGTGTCAATGGATAGTTACGAGGATTCTTCTCATAATTTTTGGAATTATCAAAAGCGTAAACATGAGTCTTTGGTAAAATGATTTCATGATTGATAAAATTGGATTGTTCAAATTTATTGGAGCTCAAAATTCTTATGTCCAAATGGATTTCTCACCTAGCTTTGGAGAATTCAATTCCACATTAGGATGGAATATATTTAAGATGAAGTTAATTGATAGCATTTCAGCTAATGCTTTTATTAAGTCAAGAGTTGTCTTAATTTAGACAAAGAGTTATTTTAGGACAAATGTTGTTCTAATTATGCTTGAAAATGCGAGAAACATTTTTGTCACTAAAGAGACAAAAATAATTCTCACATTAGTTGTTTAATTTAAACAAGTGTTGTTTTAATTAGACAATGAAATTTTAAGACAAATTCTTAATTAAGACAAGTGTTGTTTTAATTTAGACAGCCTTTATCGTAGTAATTATTTGTGGTTTAACCATTTTAAATTCATATTTGAATTGTTCAAATATTTAATTTGAAGAAGTTGATTAAAATCAAATTAAATCCCTTTTTAGTTAGGAATTTTTGCTATAGTATTTTATTAAGATAAAATTAATTTAATTAATTATTTATCCTAATGTTGTTGCAAAGTTTGAATTATTCAAACTTCAGAAACAACCCCCTCCCCTTGTGTTGGAGAGGTGTACAACCAAAGAATGGGAATTGTCTTTAACATGGTCAAATATATTCCCTCCTAATTATCTAACTGAATAAAGGTTAGAAATTAAAAGACTTTTAATTTCTTAAGTAACCTACATTCATTACAAACTAAGTCAAAGGGATTTAATTAAGTAAAATTCATTTATTTGAATTTTTAATTCAAACATGACCAATTAGAAAATCACACATGTTTTATTTAATTGTTAAATAAAATATGTTATTATCAAAATTAATAATATGATTATTAATTGATAAATCATTCAATAATTTGAATACGTAATATTCCCCATCAGTAGGCATGTGAATCCCTAAAATTTAGGGATTGAGATTTTGAATTACACTTAAATGCTCTCACATGAGCTAGGGTTAGCATACTAAACTTAGGAGTAATTATCAATCTCATGTCATATTTAGCATACATGCAACTCCTTTTGGGGGAGCTTAAGCCCACAACTATGTCCCTTCAGCTTGCGAATGGGTCAGTCAAGTATCCAAAGGAAATTATTGAGGATTTGTTAATGCAAGTAGATAAGCTTATTGTTCCCGTGGACTTTGTCATTTTTGCAGATGGAGGGAGCCCCATCTATGGATAAAGCACATACCACCCTTCTTGGTAGGCCATTCATGGAAACAACCAAGATATGTATTGATATCCATACATGAAAGTTAACTATGATAGTCTTGGGAGAAATTGTCTAATTTAAAGTGTTTAACTCTCTAGCTAGTCCTTCTATCTCTACTATAGCTAATTGCTCCTTTATTGATTGTTTGAACTCACTTATTCATGATACTCATTGCAAGAAAATGTACATGATAAGCTTGAAGTTGAGCTGACTGATGAGAGGGTAGAGGAAAAACATAAAGAAAAAGAGATTAAGGTGAACCCTCCTTAACCAAAAAGGGTGATGTCTTGTTAAGAAGCTAAAAAAACCACTTTGTGGTAGGCAACCCACCCCTATTTGGTAATATATTTTCCTTTTCCTTTTTCTTTTTCTTTTCGTTCTTTTAGTTTCTCTCATATTTGTTGCCTTCTAAACACAAGCTTTATTTTCAAACATTGAGGACACTGTTTAGTTTAGGTTTGGGGCTGAAATAAAAACTTTTGGAAAACAAAATTTTTCATGCTTTTTTTCACTTTATGGTGAGTAATTAAGTCTTTTATGCACCTTGGTTTAATTTGTTTTTTAGCACTTTCAAAGCTTGTTGTGAAGATTAATACATGTTCATATTCCATAAATTGTACTCTTGATGTTGAAACTTAGATTAACTTAAATTTGTTGTTTGAGAATCAAATAATGGAGATTACCTTGTAGTTCTTTGAGCCATAAGCATTTTATTATGAGAGTTAGTTTCCTTGTGCTCTTTAAACAGTCTTCAGTATGATTTTAATAGTTAGATTATCTTTATAGGTTTTGCATTGAATATTAGGATTATGTATCTCAATTGAAAAATAATGTTGTTTATTTTCATTATTTTAGTTAAATAACTTGAGTAAGGAATTTGAGTATGTGCTTGTTCTTACACTTTATCTCATAATTGACTTCTTGGTTAACAATGTATGTGGGATTGTTGCCAAAATCTCTAGAGTAAACAAATCTTTGGGTCTCTTCAAAGTATAAAAAAAAAAAGAGAAATATATATATATATATATATATATATATATATATATATAAAAGCGAGGAAAGAAAGAAAAAAAAAAAAAT
>JASKGM010065745.1:0-38968 GCA_034509205.1 Ceratonia siliqua
GCTAAAACTAAGATACCTTTCAGTATACATGTTATGTAATTATAGCAATATTCCTTTTGGCACATATATAAAGTAATTAAGTAAAAAAGGCCACTTCAGTTGCAAACAATTGATCACAATCATTAATGTAGACTTGTTCTATTCTCCTAAAGATTATTTTCTATATTTTATTAGGCAACTTTTTCTTCTTCCTCCTCTTTCGTTTCTGAACGTACAAAAATGCTTCTTTTCTGATACGAAGCTCTCTCTTTTTCCAAATAAAATATATAATTTGTGCATGAACGTAAGAAATAGTGAGTCATTTCAGTCCAGGTAAACTGTTAGGTCTCTCTGTGTTTCTATGTATGTGGGCTCTATGGAGAGAGAAGTTAAGAAGCGAAGAACATGAAGCTGCGTGATTAACGTGATAGAGTTGGAGAGAGAAACTCTTTTTTTGTTGGACTGCTGGCGTTTGTGTGAAACAGTTCATTTTACAACTTACGAGTGCGAGAAGCTCATGACATATTGAAACCCTAATCTCTTGTTCTCATCATTAGCTGCTTATCCTACACCGAAACTTCAGGCCCCACTACCTTTGATCACTTGATGGTTTCTGCCCACCACCAACTTGCAATCATGCATATGACGACCACATATAAATGAAGAAGACCACATATATATATACAAACAGGGACTGATGAGGGAGGGTTCTGCCGTTCCAAACTTTTGTTAAATTATATATATAAATTTATTTTATGGGCTTTCGGTATTTTTTGTTAGTCCATTATTTTTCTTTTAATTTTTATTAAATATTTTTACTCTTTCTTCTGTAACAGTTCTCCCTCTCTCACTCTCTTGTTAGTGTGGTCTCCTTCTAAGCTATGTTGACAAAGATTGATGAATATAAGAAAATATTTAAATTATTTTGGTTAATCGACTAATTCATTTGGTATTAATTATTTCTATTTTAATTGTTACAGTTGAGAAATTATTTTTAACTATGAAACTTGTAAAAAATAGACACAAAAACAAGATAAAAAAATAAATTTTTAACTAATTATTTGATTATTTTCAATGAGAGAATGATTACTAAAAAATTTGATACATATTATATTATTAATGAATTTTATTATATGAAATAACAATATATACTATTTTAATAAAAGTATGATGCATTTAATTTTTATAATTTAAATTATTTAATACTAATTATTAAAATTTACTTATACTTTCAATATCCTTTTAGTTGATTTATGATTCCTTCCCCCCATACAAAACACCACGACATTTTAGGTTTTTTTTTAATCATTTGTACACAATTTCTTTTATTTCTTCTCTCATATTTATTATTTTATTATTATCTATTTTTTATCATTATTATTATTTTATATCAATAATTAAAAATAAAAGTATAAGAAAGATGTAGCAAAAGAAAGTGTATAAATAAATTTTTTTTTTGTCTTCACCGTAATTTAACAATATTTTTATGTGATTTTTGATAGGATTCACCATTTCATCCTGAATTAGTCGATCGTGTATTCATTTGCTTAGTTTTAAATACCAAACAGAATCTTAATTAGTTTTAAATACCAAACAGAATCTTAATTAATAAATCGTTAATGGCTACTATCATTTTTTGAGATAAATATACTATTTATATACAAGCAAATATATACACATATATAAGGAATAATTGATAAGCATTCAATATATTATTATAAAATGTTATTTTTATCAACTCACTTATTAACATAATTATTTATTATATTAATTTAGCATAAAATTCAAGTCTTATTAATATATAAAATTCAAGAATAATTTTATTTAGATACTCTTAAAAATATTAATTTCAAACTGTTTTATAAAATTTATTTTTATCTTTTCTAGCATTTCAAAAAATTATAAAATAATACATTGTAATAATATTAAAAAATAAAATTTTATATAATATCATTATAAAAAATACAACAGCAAGATTTTCCCTTTAAATTTTACCCCTCTGTGAAAGTGTGAATTACTTTGTCCTCAACAACATAAGTTAATAACATCCATTCCCTTGTCCGCAAAGACTTTGTTTTATTGCTACATGGGAATAATATGACGTGCTTGGTGGCGGAGATGGAGAGGGACGTACTTCCCATCCTACTAGCACCAACGAGAACAACGCTTTCGTCTCCGTCACCATTTTTGTCCTCTTCCATTCTCTGGGACATTAGAGACTTGGAGTGGACACCTTTTACCACTCTATCCTTATCATTTCACTTCTTCACCTTTTTTTGTCCACGTGCTTCTTTCATTTTCAGTTTACTTCTCTTTCTCTTTCTCTTCTTGACCACCTTTTCCGTTGCTATATCCGTGATTAACTTTTGTCTCCAATAAATTAAAATATATTTTTGTGCAAATGGAATCCAACTTGCAGAAAATCCAACCAGGAATGCTTTTAGTAATGGCCTCTACATAATAATAAGGTTTTAATAACAACGCTTTGTGTTAAATGTAGAAATAGAATTGCATCGAGCATTAGATGATGATGCACTGAGAGTTGTATATGTAACACTACAAGTAAATACAAAGAATAGGAAAGACACAGGAGCAACTTTTCACTTTGGTCTACTATCTTGACCAAATTTTCTTCTTGTTGTCCCTCTCCTTAATTCCTTGAACCTGATCTCTGCTAACTCTCTTGTGGGTCAATGGGGGTTGAGAAGCAATAACTGGCTTTGTTGCCCTCCCAACTCTTCCTATTTTAGGAGGATCAGATTTCCTCATGACTTTGCTATCGTGTAAAGAGGATGGCATGACAAAGTTGTTCTCTGTTTCAATGCTTCTGAATTCTCTTTTACTTCTTATCTGATTACTGGAGTCGTTCCCTCTTAACGAAGCAGAACCTTGACATAACTGGCGGTTTACTGAGTTTGAACACCTTAGAATGTGAGGTTCAATCTCGCTTGGGTAGTCCTCACTTATGCTGCTTCTGTTTTTACCTTCGTCAGGAGTAGCCTTTACTGCATCAACATGATAATGAGTTTGTTGCCACTGTCGCTCTCGTTCTCTGAACCTGTCCTCAGCTTCCTTCATCTGCCATGGCATTGTCACATACATTAGGTGTATATAGCTGCCTTAAAAACACTGAAAATTCATACTGAGATGGTAGAGCAATTCTACAAAACAACTCAGATAGAATGCAGTTTAAAATCACTGTTATATGCAAAGAAGGTCAAGCTCTATAAAAACCACAAGAAGTTAAACAACACAAACTTTAAAAAATATGTAAGGATTCCCTAACACATATTACTATATTAGAGCAGATTACAGTTCTAAGGTGCAATTGAAAGACATGTCAGACTGCTACCTTAATCTACCATAAATAGATCATATATTGCTCCTAACTGAGACTGAGATTGAGATCAAACAGCATTTCAAATGTAATATGCAGCATAAATTAATCTTCTTCTTTGAGAAGTACCTTTTGATGAAGCAAGGACTCTGAGCTCTGTTCCTGCTCTTTCAGTTTCCTCTCAAGATCCTTGACCTGAATGTGAAGTCAGGAGCATACAGAGAGGTCACTAATCATCCAATTACCAAAACCTGAGAATATAAATATATACAGATACTCTTGGTCATTTGACAACCTTATCTTTTAAAAAGGCAGATTGAGACTCAGACTCTTGCAACTGCTCTTTTAGCTTGTTTTCCAGATCCCAAACCTGCTTAATAGCAGAGTGAATTTAACATTTCTTCAAGAATTAAGAAAGGGAGGAGGAAGAGGTTTTCCGAAAGTAACAGACAAACCTTCTGTTTGAAACTTGCTGTCTCTGACTGCAATTGTTCTTTCAGCTCTTTCTCAAGCTCCTTGACCTTCAGTAGAGATAAGTTTCTACTTAGCCATGAATGATGAGTAACCAGGTAAAGAACGAATGTTATTTATATATTCTTCTGACAGGCCTTTTCATTTGTGGTATCTCCTATGTGGGTCACCAGGTGTCCCGTGATATGTTGTCCATCAATATAAATTATTGGTGTCAACATTTAGGAAGTTTGCAACTCGGAACCCAAGACCAAAGCCACGCTAAACAAATTAGAGCTACCAATAAAAAGTGATAATGCTCTTAAGTATTTACAAAATGAACGATAGATTGAAAACGACCTTATGTTGGAGAGCACCGCATGTTTCTTCTTTTCCCTTCAATTTGTCAGACAATTCAGAAAATTGCCTCTCTGACTGCTTTTGGATGGCTGTTTTCAACTCAATCTGGCCTTCAAGCTCTTTAATCGTTTCCTGTAGATTCCTGTGAATATTATCCTTGCCTTTGACCTTACTTTCCAAGTTTTGCAAATTTTCCTCTAGTTTCTGTAAGGATTCATCTTTAACTCTGCACTCATTCCGTGCCTTTTCAAGCTAAACCAAAGAATAGAAGGAAATATAAATTATTCTATAAAACATGGGCTAATAGAAAGTTAACTTTAATGTAAAAGTTTCCAGTTAGAATCAGCAGCCTACCATTGCTTTCATCTTTTGAAGCTCACTTGTATCAATTTGCTTCTTAACAGGACCCAATTCAATTCCCCTCACTCGAGTTGCAAAATTTAGTGAGCTCAGAGTCTCACTTAAATCCTGGTCCGAGGGACTGATTTGTACAAACATCAAGGCTTTGGAGTCACCTCCTGCAATGTTACAGAAAATATGCAAGGAAAGCCACCAATATTAAAATCCTCGACCAAAGGCAAAAAAGTACAAGATGGTAGAATATGCCAGCAGAAGCTAGATAGTAAAAAAGACAAATAAAGCTGAACTGACTAGGCATACCTAGTGAGTCTTGCAGCAAATGTGTCAATTTGGAGTTCCTGAAACCCCCAGAAAGAAATAACATCATTAGAACGTACATTACATATAATGAAGGGCAAAGGGTGAAGAGAATATATAAGGATGTATAAGTCTACCTATATGGAATGTGACTACTTTTGGTTGCTAAAGCGGATATCACATCCCCAAGAGCTGAAAGAGATCGATTGATATTTTGTGCTTCCTTAAGTCGCATCCCTTGCACATCAGTTTTTGCAAGTCTCTCACTGCCTGCCAAATCCACAAGCCAAAGCTTGCTTCTGGTACACTCACCGCTCATCAAATTTTTTGCTTTTACCATAATACAAAGCATGCTGAAAAGAAAACAACCAAGCATTAGAAGTAGCATTGCAAAAGCAAAATACATTATCCATATAGGTGCCAAACATATATTACAAAATATAAAGCTTCTTATAGTAAAGGAAAAACAAAATGCAACAGGCTGGTACCAGTGAGATCGACTGCTATGCTCATTAATGTTATTGCTTCCAACAGCCCTAGCATTACTTCCAGCCCGCAGTACATTCCACGCTTCCTTAATGTTATTAACCTTGGCTTCCACAACACCAGGAACATGATGAAACCCTTCAGAGGCTTGTTTTATCTCCAACCTAATAATCAATACAAGAGAAATCATCCCAACTGCATCAATTTTCTGCTTAGATGCCTACAAAATCTAGCATGCTTGAAAAAGCTTCTGAGACTAAAATGTCTTATAAATGAAATCAAGTGAAAGAAATATAAGTACTTTTTTGATGTTGTTCCTGAAGCCAGTAGGTCTCTGATTTGTTCATTATAAACCTCAAGCACACTAACAGATATGTCATATGCAAATGTTTCACTCCTTTCCTTGGCAATTTCAAACAAGTGCTCAAGAGTCCTATAATTTACTCCTCTGTTCTGCTCTGTTCCCTCCATGGTAAAAGTCTTTCCCGTTCCTGTTTGCCCATAAGCAAATATACAAACGTTGTATCCATCCAGCACAGAGATTACCATTGATGAAGCATCAGAGAAAACATCAACTGTTAAAACAAAACAAACACTTACTTAGCAAACTCCTAATTGTGTGAATGATATGAATCTTGTACATTTTAGCAAAAAACGGAAATACCAGTGGTGCATTAGAGATTAGAAAGGACAGTATTGTTCACAATATTTATATACCTTGATCATCTTTAGGAGTATAAACTCTGTCAAATCTAAAGGATTTTCTGGTGGAGCCACCCGTCAAAATTCCAAGACATCCATCCTTTGCTACATCAAAATCTACAACTGTAGTACACGCAGCTAAGATTTCATCCTTATTCATTGGACGACAACGGCAGAAAACCCTAATGTTCCCTGTAATACATAACAGAGCCTTTGAGCTATAATTCCAATCAGATAATGTGGAATAAAGTCAACTAACAATAAAAAATTAGTAGACATGAGCACAGAACATGCCTTTAGCCTCCTGAACTTCATTAAAGAGCTTCTTTCTCTGCGTCATCTCTTCATTGTATTTCACTTTAAGGTCTTCACACTGCTTGACTGAAGAAAGATTTCATTAGTCCCTTTAGATGAATCATAAAATTTCAAAACGAAAAGGGTTAAGTGCAACTCAAATCTTCATTAACTAAAATGGAGACCAAAATATTGTATCTCAAGCATACCTAGTTCCTGAACTGCAAAAACCATTTTATTTAGTTCTGGGATTGAATCAACACATTCATGTGCCTCACAGGAAAGCTGAGTATGTTCACTCTTCATCAACTGCAAAACAAATCAGTCGCAGATACTTCTAAGATACTATGGGAAAACAATATAATAGTTTTTTAAACATAACTCCTGCTTGTATTCTCATCATTTACCTTTATTTTTTCCTGTAAACTACTGATTGCTTCTGCCCATTTCTTCTTATCATGCTCATATCTGCTATAAATATTCCTAAGGTTTTCAGCTTGTTTCTCCACAGTTTGATCTAACAAGGAAATTGACAATACAATTAGCCAATTAGAACTGCTATAAGGTTCTCATGCCAATATCAAAGACTTCATTACATTCACCGAAACTATATGCAATGCTTAGCAAATGAAATAATCAGATCTTTAAGTTCCTACATATATATCTCAATAAGTCAAATTAACCAGTTTGAATTTTACTTTCTAGTAGATTCTAACCATATGCTCTCCATGACGGAAAATCTTTACAAAAACTTACCAAGAGAGAGTGTCTTAAATGTCACATTATCAAGTTCCATTTGGACAGTCTCCAACAGCTCATTTGTTGCAGTTAATGACATCCATGCCTCATAGCATTCTTTTGCCTTGAGTTCACACTGCATGGTAAGTTCTTTTATCTTCTTCTCATACTTTGCAGTAGATTTTGTTTGCATAATTTTCTTCTGAAACATTCCGATGAAAAGCAAGATAAGTAAAATGTTATGAGGCTTCAAGCTGCCACATATCAATTAGGTTACCTCTAACCTGTGATGAAGGAATTTCAATCTGTGCAGTACAGTAGTTACATTTAACGTAATCATGTGTCCCTTGTGGAACTGTTTGAATGTCACAAAGTAGATAGCAACTTGCTAAGTAACATATGTGGAATCACAAAGTAAATAATAACCTGCTAAGTAACATATGTGGAAAGGTAGCAATTTGCTATGTAACATATGTAGAAATACGTATGCCACTGGATACTAAAATCAAGCACTGTAAACGGAAATAAAATACCTGACTCCTTTGTTGCTCTCCTAATGCAGATCCCACTAACCACTGGGCTTCCATTGATACTTTCAAATCTTATGAGAATTACACCATGCTCCTTCACAGACACCCCTGAATCAATCAACTGCAGTGGCTTATTGGCTCCAACAACCGCAAAGATATCAAATTCAGACAAAACCTGCCATATTATTTTCATGAAAAAATTAAGATCTAACATAGATTTTACTCCTATAATTTTCTTTTAAGTAAATGTACACAAAAAATTCTAGTTTGTGTGACAGACTTACCTTTTCATCTTGGATGTATACATTGAACACTCTTATACCTTTAGGCCCATTTGTGTTAATAATCTCCACAAAATGAAGATCAACAATATAGTCTCCGGGAGGAAGGTTGTCAAATCTATAACAAAAATTTCCCAAGCGTGCTGACTGATAGATAAGTGGATAATCCCCCGCCTCCACTATTTGCTCATTGGTACGTAAAACATTCCCACCATCATAGAAGGAGTCACGCAGGAAAGTCATTCCAGCATCTGCTTCTATAGCCTCCCCTCCGGCATTCACAAACATCACATACCCCTCTGCTTTAAAATCCATATAATAAAGTAAATACTTTATTCTCCATAATATCATATTAAGTCTAATGCTTTTCTAAGTTCTTCAAGCCTCTTAATTTTCGTTTTTCAGGAAACTTCACTGAAAGATGAAAAAGCTGGTCTTCAATGGCTTCTTACACATTATTGTTGTACATTCAAACTAATTACTATTAAATATTTTTTATGAATGTTTTGTGATTAAACGTTAAATATTTGTTATTTGCAATCAAGTAGTCAATTCTAAACATACAGAACAGCTAGAGCTAGTTTGACATGCATTTGCTAGCCTCATAAATTTGCAGAACAATTCAAATATAAGAAAAAGTATGCCATGAACTCAACTAAATTTCCTCTTAGTCTCTACAAGAGAATCCAAGTTCTATTCTGTGAAATCAAAACCGTTCCATTTTCCGCATAATTGTGAAAAAAGAAAAGCAAGAAAGACTGAAACTTTACACTTCAATTAGATTTCTTTTTCAAGGGCTCATTTATCGTAAGAAATGGATGAATTGAAACATTGTAATGGGTATTTCATTTCTTTCCCTACATATCTCAGTCCTGACAAAGATAAATCCAAATTAATAAGAGAAATGTTATATATATTTATTTCAAAGATTCTAACCTGTGCTGTCAGATCTCTTAAACCCGGTTGGGATCAGTCTTGAACTGATGTCACAAACCATCGAATCGGACAAGGATTCATCCGCCTCTTGCATTGTAGAATCTTTATGTTCCTGGTGACGTGATTCAACTGTCTCCCTGTCAAGCAGCCGAGAAAAGGAAGAATCTGAGATTAGGGTTTCTGGGTCTTGCTGAAAATTGTTCAATTGGATCTGCTCCATGAATAATGAGATTTTGGGACCTAATAGATTTTGAGACTCAGCGAGAGAATGCTGTTTGTCGCAGAAAGAAAATTTTTAAGTTCGGGTCAGCAAGTTAAAAAGCTTCGAACTCTGATGCTCCCTTTGGTGAGATGATTCGAATTTGAATTTCGTGACCGTTAAACCCTTATTTGCCTTTCGGGTATGGATAGTGACGGGAGGAATGCTAATGGTACACCATTTTTTTCGACACTATTTCTATACCTCCTCTCATATTTATTATTTTATTATTATCAATCATCTATCATTATTATTATTTTACATTAAATCAATAGTTAATATTAAAGGTGTAAGAGAAGTGTAGGTTTTTTGGTGTATGAATAATGTTTTTCTAGTGAATAAGGCTACAATGTGGAAAACTCCGATATAAAGTGGAGCATCACATCCATCTAATTTGCTTTCTAATGGTTTTAATTTTTTTATAATTAATCGACTCAATTTTGATGTCATAATTAGTCACTTCAATTAAAAATTATATTGCTCAAAATCATAAAATTAAAAACAAATGCTTGTAAAATCAAATTTAACAAATTGATTAAACAATACATATCTCTCTTCTTATAATAAACTTGACGATGGTGTTTGAGGCAAACGTAGAATAAACTATCTCACTATATGAACCTGTGACTTGTCAAAATTTTTTGAGGCCTAATTATATCATCCTTGTAATCATATGGGTCATGTTTGAGGTGTAAGGATGTTCATGTTAAAATATGATATAACTATACCTTAAGGGGGCGTTTGGTATAATAAATGTTTTAAGTCTTATAAAGTTATATTTCAATAATATTTTATTCTTGGAATGAGATTTTAAGAAAATTCAAAAAATGTGTTTGGTTACCACTTAATTTTTCTGAGAAATGAACGTGAACATTCATATTCCTATGTTTGTTTCATATAATATATTATGAGGAATGTAAGTAAATTTTACAAAAATATACTTTAATTAAGTTAAAAGAAATTAAGTCAAATAATATATGTACAAGGATAATTATAGCATTAGAAATAATTTTATTATTATAAATATTTTATAATAATAATTTTATATTCTCATATTAATTAATTTTAATAATTTATATTTATTAAATATAAAAATAATTATATTTAACAAATATAGAACTTACATTTATTAAATTACATTTATTAATGATTCAAATAATTTTATATTTTATCATTACATAATTTTATATTCTTATATTAATTACTTTTTTTAATTTAGGGTATTATTATAGGGGTATTTGGGTAATAAAATATTCCTAAATTTTTTATTTCCTTTCAGAATCTTTCTAATTCATGTGTTTTTGATGAAATGTTTAATTTGTAAATTCTAAAAAAAGTAGATTCCAATGAAAAGTTACATACCATAAATATTTTTTCAAAATTTTTACTAAATAAAGAAATTTTTTTTTTCAACTGAACATTCTCAAAAATGTAAAAATATTTTGGATATCAAATATCTCCTAAATAATTTTAGTTAAACCACAAGTTTATATGATGGTGTTGTCTACTTTATGGTTACCTCCAACAAATTATGCATGAAAAGAATGCAAACACACAAGTGACATAAGGTGATATATGAAGCAACAAAGTTCTTGAATATTATGTGATACTGAACTTGGTAAGTTGAGATTTTTAAAAAGATAGATAAGATAATATATATATATACATATATATATATATATATATATATACATATATATATATATATACATATATATATATATATACATATATATATATAGCTTTGGGTCAACTCCTTGCTCTAGGAAGCTTTCCACCATTCCTAACCATATTTTTCAATAGAAGTCAGGACTCATATTCACAATCATCACTCTGATTCACATTTTAATTAGTGAGAATAATAAATAAATTATATATATTTTTATAAAAAATAATAAATACGTATAAATAATAAATTTTATAAGAACAACCTATATATTTTTATAAGAGAAACAAATAAATTTCACGTATATTCATTAAAACAATTTAAACAATTTTCAGCTTATAAATCCGCTAGTGACCATGATAATATGCATATCCAATATTTGTTCCCATGATGTTAACCGTCATAAGATTGGATAATGATTCAAGAAATATGACACATTCATCTTATATAAAAAAAGATAAATATAATCTATTAATAAGTGATGAGTCAAGTACCTTATGTTGCTTATATTTTTTAATAACTTAACCAGATCACATTACTTCTTACATGAGAGGATTTGATCCTATAAGATTCTACACAATATTTTAGCCTTGTGGTAATTATAACAAACGAATTTGGTTCCTCATATTTACACTTTGACATTATATTTAATCTTTTGTACTATTAACCGTTACTAATTATTTTTAAAAGAATAATTCTGATAAAATCATTATGTTATTTAAAAAAAATAACTTATAACAAAGGAAAAGTTGGTTCTGAAAAAGAATATATTATAATAAATGAGAAGGATTTTTAAATAAAAAAAGATGTTAGACGACAAAATTATAAAATAATTTTTTAGTGATAAAATTATTGAAAAGTGTATTTATAAGAAATTTAAAATTAATAATTTTTAATTAGTCAAAACTTTTTTAATATTAAAATAATAAAATAAATATATATGACTCAAAATAATTTTTAAAATAAAATTAACATTTTTATAAAAATAATCATAATAAAAAATAAATAAATTAAGGAAATAATATAATTATATTAAAAAAATATTTAATTATAAAAATATGATGAGAAATAAAGTAAACTTTAACTGAATAAATAATATCGTGAGGGAATGATGATCAAAATAAGGGAGCAAAATAATATGTTTTTTTCTTACAATGAAAAATTATATTTTTTATATTTTTTTAATAAAAAAATTACATTTTTAATAAACTAAGAAAAAATGAATACCTAGAATGAAAAATATATTGGTCATTGACAAAAATAAAAACGAACCGGCCTTAATTAAATTATAAGTTGACTTAAAAGTATGAATTATACCTTTATGTGAAACTTAGATTTACTCGCTCGCTTTGAAGTCAGTTGAGATTAATAAACTATTGATCTTAATATATTTTTGTTTATAAAATTACTGACGAATTTTAATAATATAAACAAACATAATATGTTTGAATTAAAAATTAAAATATGAAAATTGTTTAGCCTAAATATTAGGGGGATTAAAGTGTCAAATTAAAGACCCAATATTTTCCTAATTATCTTTTATTAAATCTAAAAAAAATGATAAGAGCACTCCTGGTTTTGGGTGTTAAGTCCTCTGTACCTAAATGGCGGCAGGCACACGAGGGAAGAGGAAAAGAACCGAATATATGGTTGCTATAAGCCTATAATTATAAACTTCCTGAAAGAATCTCATTTTTGGTGGTCATAAGTGGGATTTGCCAAACTTCTCATCATTCCTTCCATCTCTTATCTCTTCAAAATAATAAATCATGAAAAATCACGGTTTAATTTTGCCAATTTAATCAATTTCTTTGATTTGATGGAGTTTTTTATATTTTCAAGTGAGATATTTTTAAATATATTAAATTAATGAAACACATTGTTCATATAATTATTTTTTATTAATTAATTAATTAATCTTAATTTTTAAATATATATTTTAATACAAATAATTATAAATTAATATATAAGATAAAATTTATTTTTAATATATTTGTGTTTATTTATAACTAATTTAATTTATATTTTTATATATATATATAATATTTTAAATTTCTCAAAAATAGGTGCTCTCTTGATCATTTTCGGACACATTCACCGTCACTCGGACTCGGCAGCCGCCGGAAGAGCCTCAAAGGCTCAAACGCATGAACATTAATGCTAAGCCGTAAGTACTAACTACTAAATCAGTAAATCTCCTCTCTAATTGATAAACCGACACTCGTCTCAAGAAGCATTGAAATACCAATACTGCCCCTCCCTGTCGTTGTACAAAATTGGGCGATTACTCTATTTCCACATTCTCCATGGCGCGTGAGGTAAAAATTCAGTTTAAACGACGTCACTCCATCCAGGCCTAGAACGACCAGAATACCCATTTTTGAACAAAGCGCGTGGTCAAAATCACATCTCTATGTCCCAAACCTCCAGGCTCCAACTCCCTCCCTAGATTAGAACCAAGCAAGCGTGGCGTTCCTGATTATCAAAACTAGTGGGCGTCCCGATCCATTTTGTTGGCAACACTTCTAAGTTTCAACCTTCAAAATTTTCCCTCACTTTCTTTCCATTTACAAATATTTCTCACCAGTCAAACAGGGCTGTACCCCTTTTAACTTAAGGTATGCCATTTATTTCTTAAAGATTTTGCAATACAGCATTTATGTCTTAGATAACGAATGGACTGTGATACACTTGGCATGTGAAGGAGTGCTATTGAGGCATTATTCATCTGTTTCTGATATTTGCTGATTGGTTTCCTGTTATACATTTGATTCTGATTAATGGGATTAAATATTTTTGTTTCTTTCTGCCTTGGCTCTTTCTTAGGCGTTGTTTATGTTGGATGTAAGGAGCAATCTTGTTGTGGAACTTTCTAGTTGGATTGGTGATCAGGTCAGGCCTTTCACTCTTTCATTTCTGTCATATACTGCTAATTTTTTTTTTAAAACTGCGCAAGGTGTATATTTGGGTTGAACTGTCGTCTGTCAATGTTTATAAAAATGTTTGTTCAAGACGACTATTTCATCACATGCGTAGAGTCATGAAATTCTAAGAATCTCAATTCGCTACCTGTGCTTGTTTTTCATGTATGATATCAGTGTTCAGGGTCATAAATCATCTCCTATGTGAAAGCAAATGGATGAGGTGCTGTATTGTTTGTAGGAGGATCAGTAAAGGAAATTTGACATTATTGCAAACAAGATTGGGTTTGAAATAATTTCTTTTGCTCCAATAACCATTCCGTTTCATTATGAACAAACCATCCTGAACTCTTACTTACCTGCCATATCATTGAAATCATCTACAAGTCTCTTAATTTCAAAACTTTATGTTTATATGAACTCTGCTTGGTTTCAATGTATGCTTAATGGCTAAACCTGCTTATCATGTTAAAAAGATCTTGCCAGAATCCAGTGCCAAAATTCTACATGTGATCTGTGGTACTTGAATGAGGTTGCGAGAAACAGTCTCAGCTTTTAGGTTCTAAGACAGTTAAGGGCCGGAACAGTCTAAGCTTCAATGGTTGGCTACTCTGGAGATCTTGGACTGAAAAGAAAAAAAGTTAAAAATATCAGATATAGTATTAATTTGCACATATGTCATGGGTTTGATGCTAATGTGTCTAAGTTTCCTTTCAAGCCTAAACTGTGTTAGTCTAAGCCTTAGGATTGTGATATGAACTGACTTAGAATTGAAGGGAAATAGAGCTAGTATTCATATGAATAAAGGAAACACAAGTACACAGGTACTGGATATTCGAGAGATCCACAAACTCTTCCTTACTAGTCAAAACCAGCCTACCTCAGTCTTAGCCCCCCTTCCCACTTTAGAGGAAGTTCATCCTAAAGTCCCTTGCAGTTACTAGCTACCTAACTGCATTTCAACAGAAAACTACCTATCTAACTGAATCTCTCCTTATTTTTATTACAAAATTATCCCCGTTTCACTTACTGACCACTACTCAGCTTCCCGTTGTGACTTGTTCTTTCTTCTAGCATACGTGAATCTGATTGAGGGCCTATCATTACCCACCGCCCAAAGTTTCACCTTGTCCTCAAGGTGAAAATCAAGGAACTGAGAGGAAATTTGCTCCATTATCTCCCAAGTTTCGTCACAGGCTGATAAGCTCTTCCACTGGATGAGGACTTGGGGTGTAGTAGTCGGCCCTGAGGAAATGTTCTTACTCCCAATACTGCTGCTGGTTCCATGCACATTTCCCATACTACTGACATTTGAGGTGGGATGGGTTGGGAGGGTTGGGTATGGCCCACGGCCTTCCTTAATTGGGAGACATGGAAAACTGGATGAATGGTAGAGTGCTCGGGTAACTAGAGCTTATATGCCACTGTGCCTACCCGTTGAGCTACTGGATATGGACCAAAAAACTGGGGTGACAACTTCTCATTATAGCCTTTGGCTAAGGACTTTTGGCGGTATGGCCTAAGTTTAATGAAGACCAAATCACCAATATCATAAGTCACATCCCTTCTCTTCCTAGTTGCTGCTGTCTTCTTTTTTTGTTGGGCTTGAAAAAGATGGAGTTTGAGATCTTCTAGGACAGCATCCTTCTCTTGTAACTGTTGCTCGACCAAGAACACTGTAGTGGTACCTTGACCAATTCGAATGAAGGGAGGTGGTGGCTTGCATAGACAAGTTGGAAAGGGGTAGAATGGGCTGTCGTGTGGAAGGTTATATTATAAGAATTATGCCCAAGGCAGCCATTTTGCCCAGCTACAAGGTTTTCCAGTGATGAAACAATGAAGATAAGCCTCAAGACAGCGACTGAGTACCTCGGATTGACCATCGGTTTGCGGATGATAAGCGGTGCTGCGTTTTAAGGATGTACCCTGGAGCCTAAATAATTATGTCCAGAATAAACTTAGGAATATTTTATCCCTATCTGAGACTATTGAGTGGGGCATTCCATGTAGTCGGACCACCTCTTTAACAAATGCAGTTGCTACTGTTTGAGCATTAAATGGGTGGCGGAGTGGTATAAAGTGACCGTATTTGCTTAAACGGTCAACCACTACGAAGATAGTATTATACCCTTCAAATTTTGGAAGGCCTTCTATAAAATCCATGGCTAAATCTTCTTATATTTGATTTGGGATAGCTAATGGTTGTAATAGTCCGGGTGGAGACAATGTCGAATACTTACTTTGCTGACATACTTGACAAGCTTGGATATACCTCTCAATATCCTTCTTTATTCCTAGTCAGTACCACTGTGTGGCTAAGCGCTGATATGTTCTTAAAACGTCTGCATGACCCCCACAGGGCTGTCATGGAATATTCGTAATAATGATTGCTTGAAGGGAGAAATATTGGATAGTACCCTGCGACCCTAATACATCAGCTCTCCTTGATCAATGGTGAAACCAGGAGGGTGACTGGTGCCCTCCAAAATAGCCTGCTTAAGTTTGGAAAGAGTGGAATCTTGGTCCACCTGCTGTTGCAATTCCGAGAAATCCCAGGGCTCTTCCACACTAAGTATTTGGAGGAGTGGTATGGGTTACTGCCTAGACAAGGCATTCACAGCTTTGTTATTCAATCCCGGTTGAAATTGGATGTCAAAGTCATAGCCTAGTAATTTTGAGAGCCACTTCTGATGTTCCATGCTCACCAACCGTTGCTCCAAGAGAAATTTAAGGCTTTGCTGGTCAGTCCGCACAATAAATTTTCTACCTAACAAATAGGGCCTCCACTTTTGGATGGAAAATACAATTGCCATAAGCTCCCGTTCATACACAGATTTTAGTCGTGCCCGTGGAGCCAAAATGTGACTATAATAAGCAATAGGTGTTTTATTCTGCATGAGCAGCACCTAACTCATATCCTGAAGCACTAGTTTCAATAATGAAAGGTTGTCAAAAATCCGGAAGAGCCGAGACTGGTGCTTTGGCTATGGCCTCCTTGAGTGTGTTAAAAGCTACTTCAACGTCAAAATTCCATCCAAATTTGTCTCTTTTTAATCAGTCAGTAAGTGGTGCTGCAATTTTACTGTACCCCGCTACAAACTTCCTATAATATAGCCTGTTAATCCCAAAAATCCCTTTAGTTCTCTTACTGTTGCTGATTTAGGCCATTCTAACATAGCCACTACTTTGTTTCTATCAACTGCAACCCCCTCAGCTGAGATGATATGCCCGAGATACTCTACTTTTCTCTGCTCAAATTCACATTTCTTAGCATTGGCATATAATTGCTGCTGTCTCAGTATCCCCAACACAATTCTGAGATGGTTTTCATGTTCCCCTATTGTCTTACTGTATACTAGAATATCGTCAAAAAACACCAAGACAAAACGCCGTAACCATGGTCTGAAAATGTCATTCATGAGTGCTTGAAAAGTGGCCGGGGCATTTGTGAGCCCGAATGGCATTACCATAAACTCGTAATGGCCTTCATGGGTGCTAAACGCTGTTTTGGGAATATCATTGGACTTCATCCGGATTTGATGATATCCAGATTTAAGATCCAGCTTTGAAAATATTGCTGCTCCATGCAACTCATCTATTAACTCATCAATAATTGGGATTAGGAATTTATCTGGCACTGTAGCTTTATTAAGTGCCCTGTAATCTATACAAAACCTCCAACTGCCATCCTTCTTTCTAACCAATAGGATTGGACAAGAATGAGGACGGGTACTGCTTTGTATTATACCAGCTGCTAACATTTCGCCTACTAACTTCTCAATTTCATCCATTTGAGACTGGGGATACCTATAAGGCCTAACATTTACTGGAGGTGATCCTTCTTGTAATATAATAGCATGGTCGCGACATCTGGATGGTGGTAGTCCCTTGGCCACTGAAATATATCGGCAAACTCGTGTAATACAGCCTGCAACTCTAATGGCTTTGCTTGTTGTTCAGGCCCTTCTACCTCCAATTGATTCAATTCAATGAAAATGCCTTCCCCATTGTGCTTCAGAGTTTTTATCATGGTTTTTAAGGATACCAGTGACTTACATAGTCCTAGGTCCCCTTGTAGCGTGACATTCGTCTCTCCCACTTTGAATTTCATGGTTAATGTCTGCCAATCCACCTACATCTTCCCCATCGATCCTAACCATTGCATTCCCAATATCACGTCTGCACTTCCTAGCTCCAGTGGTAGGAAGTCTTCAATGATTTCTATGTCAGGAAGCGAAAGTATTATCCCTTTACACACTCCTTCCCCCCTAATCGAGAGCCCAGTACCCATACAAACACCATACCCTTCCGTTGACTGTAGAGTAATGTGCAACTTTTGCACAAATTCTGTGGAGATGAAATTATGGCTCGCACCACAGTCAATGAGAACAATGACCTCTTGTTGATCGATTCTTCCTTTGATCTTCATGGTTTTTGTCATCGTTAAACCCATTACTGAATTAAGAGAGAGTTCGACTACTTCTCCTATCTCCAGTTGCTCACTCTCTTTGCTTATGGCCTTATCGTGGAATTTGTCATCTACCACCAGTACCTGTAACTCTCGATTCTTGCACTGGTGACCCCACGAGTACTTTTCGTCACATCTGTAGCATAATCCTTTCTCTCTTTTATCTTTTAATTCCGAGTCCGTCATTCTTTTAAATGGTGGTGCATTCCTTTGGAATGAACTCTTCTCTGGCGGTGAAGCTCTATTGATCATGGTGGATCTCTATTGATCACGGTATGAATCGTGCAAGAAGATTGGTTTTCAACTTTTCCTAGTTTCGGATAGGTCGTTGCCCGTCTACCCATTGAAACCATGCCAATGCCTCTCCATCAAAGTTAATTACCGCTGCCTTCAACTTCTCCGAATTAGTCATGTGGTTCATCAAGAAAAAATGCTAAGCTCGGAAGACCCATCCATCTAGATTTTCCCCATCAAATACCGGCATCTCCAGTTTTCGATGCCTTGCTTCAAGATTCTGTTCTTACTCCCCCAGACGCCCACCTTCATTCGAAGGTCCTGATGGTTTGTTTTGCGATGGCAATTCCATTGACGCCTCTGGGTTTACCAACGGCGACCCCCGATCTTGTAGCAATCGCTCCAGCTTTGTCAACAGCGACTCAAAATTTCTCTCCAACACTGGTATTCTCTGTAAGTCCCCTTGTACGGTTTCATACTGCCTCTGTAATGCCTCATTTACCGTGCCCATTTGTTCTTCCATCACCACTATCCTCTCCTCCATTTTCTTGCTCGTCGTTTTTGCGTTTGGATCACGTGCTCTGATACCACTTGATATGAACTGACTTAGAATTGAAGGGAAATAGAGCTAGTATTCATATGAACAAAGGAAACATAAGTACACAACTAGTGGATATTCGAGAGATCCACAAACTCTCCCTTACTAGTCAAAATCAGCCTGCCTCAGTCTTAGCCCCCCTTCCCACTTTATAGGAAGTTCATCCTAAAGTCCCCTTACTAGCTACCTGACTGCATTTCAACAGAAAACTACCTATCTAATTGAATCTCTCCTTATTTTTATTACAAAATTATCCCCGTTTCACTTACTGACCACTACTCAGCTTCCCTTTGTGACTTGTTCTTTCTTCTAGCATACGTGAATCTGATTGAGGGCCTATCAGATTGCCCTTAATCATTTGAGGCATCTCACTTGTTGTTGCCTTGTATACTTGTAATAGATTGCATATAGAGCTTGATACAAAGAAAAGTGAAGTTTTCCTACTATTGTTATTGCTCATTGAATTTTGTCATATATAACTTTGCAAATTTTAGGATAAAACCATCTTTCATGGAGACTCAAAATCAATCAGAGCCTACAGCAGGACAAAGAGGGATGCTTCCTCCTCCTTCTGGAACTTTCCAAGACCGTGAAGACCTCATTAAATATGTTCGTGATTTTGGTGCCAATCAAGGATATGTTGTGACCATCAAGAAGTCCAGAAAGGACAGAAGAGTCATCCTTGGCTGTGATAGAGGCGGTATCTATCGTAATAGGCGCAAAATCGATGAAAGTAAGCGCAAAAGGAAAGCAACTTCACGCCTTATAAATTGTCCTTTTGAAGCCATAGGTAAAAAGGAAGATGATGTATGGGTACTTACTATAAAAAATGGAGATCACAATCATGAACCCTTGAGAGACATGTCAGAACATCCGTATAGTCGACGTTTCACTGAGGAAGAAGTCAGGCAAATCAAACTAATGACTGAAGCTGGTATAAAACCTCGTCAAGTGCTTAAATCTCTCAAACAAAGCAATCCAGAACTGCAGTCAACACCAAGGCACTTGTACAACCTCAAAGCAAAGATTCGTCAGGGAAATCTACCAGGTTTTGCATCATTCTGGCTTTCTAGTCAATTATGTGATCTAGTAACTCAGATTGCCAGAGAATTTAATTTATATTATGAGTATGCATCCTGGTTTAGGCAGTTCACTCACCTAACTCATTAATTACATTTGTTTATGTTGATATAACTTTATATAATTCTTGTTAGATGATTGGTATCTTGAAGTCCAAAATTTATATTGAATGCCCACATATATATTATGATTGGGCCTCTTGTTGTGGATTATTCTTGCCTATTTTTGTTCTCCACTGAGCCACATACAATTATGCTGCTTCATGGGTATCCTATAGTAATGTAAACTTTTATGGTGATATCTACTTAGTAAAACAGACTGAGAATGATAACTGAAAAAAGGATAAAGTTTGCGAACCTTCACATAATAGGCATGCATAAGGTTTGGGGGGTCAGTAGTACTTAAAAGAGGATATTAATTGATTTCTTCCAGTTAAGAAGATTTTCTTTTTCTTGGGTGATAGGGTGAAAGATTTTACTGATATGGTTAAAAAGTACTTGATTTGTGACTATAAATGATGGAAAGTTTATTTGTCTAGGCATATCTGCTCAGCTGTTAATATGGTTGTCAATGTCATAAACTGAATCTTCATCATAACTATGCTTTAGCTTTATCTTGCAGAGAAAACTTTCAAGTCATGGAGGCCAAATAGATCTTTCCTTGTTGAGTCAAATAATACTTCATCTGATGGTTCAACAATGCCAAATAACCAGCCGGTAGGGTTGAATTCCAAGGAAAACAGTGATGTGAATAAGTTATTTTTAGCCTGTATAATTTCTACTTTTTCTATCTTTCTCTTTTTTGCTCTTTTTAGTTTTTATGCAATGTGTTTGGGACTAATCTTATATTCATATGTAGCTGAAGGTTCCTAACTTTATTGGTGGGAGCTATGTAGATTCTCAAGGTTGTGGAATTGTTGATGTTACAAATCCTGTAAGATCATAAGTTCTTTCATGAGATTTTTTTTCCTTTCTTAGCATTGTGGTAGCTTGGTTTATGTTAACAGTCATTTTAAAATGTGCATCCTAAATTAGGCAACACAAGAAGTTGTGTCTCAAGTTCCTTTAACTACATATGAAGAGTTCAAAGCTGCGGTCAGTGCAGCCAAGCAAGCTTTTCCTTCATGGAAAAACACATCTATCTCCACTCGTCAGCATATTATGTTTAAGCTCCATGAGCTTATCCGCAGAGATATTGTAAGTATGTTGGTCTTCAAACTGATACAGTGTCTATCGAACTTAGAATTTGATGACTGAAGAACACTTTCTTATTTTCAGGACAAGCTTGCCATGAATATCACCATAGAGCAGGGTAAGACATTAAAAGGTGCCCAAGGAGATGTTCTCCGTGGCTTAGGTTAGTATTCTTCTTCTTCTTAGGAAAATAACCTTATTTTTCTAACTGCAAATTATTTCTTTAAATGAGAACTAGTTTGAATGTTTATTCCTAGATATGAAAAATTGTCTTTTTTTTTTCCCTGTAGAGGTGGTGGAGCATGCTTGTGGGATGGCGAATCTTCAAATGGGGGAATTTGTCCCTAATGCCTGTGATGGAATTGATACATACTGCATCAGAGAGCCCCTTGGAGTTTGTGCTGGAATATGCCCCTTCAACTTTCCAGCAATGATACCCTTGTGGGTATGTTTTCCATGTTAGACCTTTCTTCTGTATCTTAGTTATTTTCAACTTTCATTTTGATTTTGAGCTTTGTGAAAAGGTTGGCTCTGTTCTGTGCATAGTTATGGTCCTCTGGATACATCAAGATTTTCAACTGTCTAGTGAACTTTGTTACATTTTGAAGCTAGGACATATCGTTATAGAAAACATTATGCTGATAATTATTTTAGAAAGTAGATTATGCTCTTCTATGAAAATGTAGGTGTCTTGACTCTTGAACTTTTCACATTCTCAAGAACTCATGTTCTTATGCTCTATGTTTAGTTCTGTTATTGCAAAGTTTTGACTGCAATTGGTAAAATAGAAACAAGTATTTCCTTGATCTTTCCAGATGTTCCCTGTTGCGGTTACATGCGGTAACACATTTATTCTCAAGCCATGTGAGAAAAATCCAGGTATGTATAAATTTCAGTGTATCATATGTAAATTTATGGCTTAAAACTGTTGTTAACAAACATTATGGAATATGATACCCTTATCTATGGTTTTTTATTGACATTTTATTTAAAGAAGATATCATTAATGGATAGGAGAATATAGAAGCAAGGCGAAAAGGAATCCTCTTAAAAGAAACCAAAAAGGAAAAAGAGGCAACAGTGGTAGTTAATGAGCCTTTTAAGTTTTGCGCATTAGTGACTACAGTATGTTGCTATGTGGATCTTAGTTACAGAGTTCAATAGTTCAATATGATCTTAGTTCCATGTACCAGCATTAAAAGGTAAAAGAGTCATGATTGGTTTGTAGCATTTTACATGGTGTTACTAATTGTATGTGTTATTCTTTAACTCATTTTAACATTCATACATCCTTTTATCAAGATACTTCTGCACTTCTTTTGCATGGGAGGTCAAGTCGACAAACAAAGATGGTGATGCAAAGAAAAAAAATGTAGGATGCAAAATTTTCTCTTGCTCTTGCTTGTTGGAAAAAGAACGGGAAGGAATTAAAAGGAAAGATAAAAAATGTAATTTACTGTAGAGTGAGAAAAAAATTAGGAAAAAAAGATTTTAACAGTAACATTTAAAACAGTCTTATAGTTTGTCGAATTTACTGGCATAAATTGGTGAATTAGAAATAGTCTAGACAGTCTTTCCTTTTTGTACCTGTTATTAGAGGAAGTGGAAATATTGTGTTCAGGGAGAAAATTTTCAATGCATCTTTTGATCTATTCCATTTTCTTTACTTTCCAAACTGGATTCCGGCCCCCCCCCCCCCCCCCCCCCCAACTTTTTCCCTTTCTTTTCTTCCTCTTCTCCTAAACAGGTGGAGGTTTTTATGCTTGCCTTTAATTTGTCAGGGTCTTCAATGATACTTGCAGCCCTAGCAATGGAAGCTGGTTTGCCCGATGGTGTATTAAATATTGTTCATGGTACCCATGTATGGTTCACTACTCAAGAATCAGGACCTCTCTTGTCTTTATCATTATTGAGATTATGATTGTAGTTTATTGTAAATGTATAGATGCTTATGACTTGAATCTGTGGTTTGGCTTTGTCATAATTCTATTTATGTTATTCTTTACCTCTTTGAATGAGAAAGAAAACTCCACGTTTTTTCCTCTGATTATGTTGCCAATTCTAGCGTTCTTATCTATTAGTAAAAATTAAACAATCATCCATTAGGAATTTTCTAATAAAATTCCTGCCAAGCTTAGAGGCTTCAATTTTTACTAATCTTCAAATATTGTTTTATTTCTGTTGTTTATGTTCTGGGGTAAGTTGTTTCTGGCAAGTTCTTTGATTTATTAAATGATATTTTTTTGTTGGGAGTGGTAGTTCAGATATTCATTGGTTTGGGATGCTGCCAAAAGATAGAAATTACCTCTCACAAGTTAATGTTTCTCAGATGTGGGAAGAGGCAACAAAAATAGTTGGGCTATGTTTATATGATGGAAACCAACCAAAACCAGCCCAGAATGATAGCAGAAGCACAAGAGAATCCTTTGATATTAATACGAAACAGTAGCAGTACAATGAAAATAACACTCACAAGTCACAGGATAGAAATGCAAGAACACAAATGGCAATGTAATGCCTCTTGCCCAGAACACAAACAAACCTCACCAAAGCAACAGAAAAATGCAACTCGGAATGATAAACAAAGCAGAAAAAATAATCCTAGCTATTGGGCACTAGGTATCCCCTTGTTTCCAGCACTAAGCAGCCAGCGTTCCAACCATACTACTCAATTCTTGCCTACCTCACGCCCTCCCCCACTCACCCTATATAACAACTAACCCTGCCAACTGTCCTTCCTGGGGTCCAACATTATATTTCACATGACAGAGGAGGGATTTAGTTATGAAAGACCAGAACAAAGGATGCTTCTGTAGGCTGTGATCAGTAAGTCAGTAACCCATGACCAATTTTATTTGAAATTTTGGGGGTAGAAGAATTGATTTGGACATGCTATGGTTTTCTAATTTATCATATCTTAGATAAAGGGTTGTGGGTAAAGCTGATATTTGAAAGACAAAAAAAGGAAGAAGAAAAAATTGGAAAATCTTGGAGACTCATCTAGAAGTAATTCTAATTAGGTATATGGTATACCATTTAAATAAAGAAAACCTGCTGTAATTTCTCCAACCAAAGCATTCTAATTCATCGGGTGACGCTCTCTTGCATAGAGCCATAGAGTAAAAAATGAAAACAAAGTAAGAAAGGCTAAAATCTATATCCTGAATTAGACTTTCTAATATCTATTACTTCCCAAATTAAATGCCTGACTGGGAAAAATACTTCCCATGAACTACTTTTGAAAGAATGTGTGAGTTTTCCATCTTAGTTTATGTAACACTACTTTAACAGGTGTAAATATGATCAGTGAACCCAATTTCTAAGGGAGGCATTGGGGGAAGAGGAAAACACTATGCAGATTGAACAATCAAGGCAGGAAAGGTGGCATGCAGTGCAGTAAGATTCTCCTTTGTGAAGATAAATAGAATGAGAGAGAATTTTGTTATGAACTAACTCAAAAGTATATGAAAAACATAGTCAAATGACTCTTTGAGGTGTCTAATATTCCAGAATGCAAACTTTACAAGGATAGTGGATATTCGAGAGATCCACCAGCTCTCCTCACACTAGTCACAACTAGTCTACCTACTTCATCTACCCCTTGGCCATATAAAGGCCTCAGTACAATTGATTACAATTGACTATGGTTATTCCCTAACTGACTACTCCTAATAGCACAACTAACAACAACCCTCTATTGGTCACAACTCAACTAACAAGCCTGGAGTCTTATCAATACCCACTGCCCAAACTTTCACCATGTCCTCAAGGTGATTCTTTATTGTGATTGAACCCTCATCTTGTTCTTTAGAACATACCATTAGTACAAGACAATCACTGCATCCATGTTGTGTTTTCGAAATTGAATCAGCATCCATACTAAGCTACAACAACACTGTTTCAGTCATCTTTCTAATCGCAAGCATAGCAGGATGATAAAATGACTTATACTCTGACCAGACAGGATGTGCACATTGAAAATAAAGGCTTGTTTATTTTCAATACATTCTTGAAGTCAATAGCCTACTCTAACTTGGAGCAGAGGAGCGAAAATAATACTTGGGGATAAAAATACAACTTTGATCCTGTATTTCCTTTGGTCTTTAGAAGGTCTACACTTGGGCTGATGTTGCTAAGGCAGTCCCTTGGATCCCATTGCATTATGGGGCTATTGGATCCAACATCACGTCCTTCATCACTTGATATTGATGTTTCAAAATCTAAGTCCAATTCCTCATCATAATCAGAATCATCTCTCTCAGATCTTGGACCATCTTGTGAAGCATCACTATTAGCTTCTGAATGATAGAGTATGTCACTCAATGACAATATTCTTCCACCTTGACTTTCCAATCTCGATGCTCCATCATTTGTCTTATTACTTTTTTTAGCTTCAGTTGAAGCAATATCCTCCTTTACATTCTCCACTACTTCTGCAACTTCAGATACAGATGGAGCCAACAAGTGAGCAGCAACAGCAAAATCCAAAGCTTCTTTGTGTCTACCCAATTGTGTCAATGCTTTTGACGCATAGTATAGTGCTCCATAGGAAGAGTTATCGATTTTTCTAGCATTAGAGCAGTCCCTTAAAGCCATATGAGCATCATCTTCCCACTTCTGCTTAAGCAATAGTGTTTCACAAGTACACATATATTCATGTTTGAGTGCGAGCCCAATATGACTACAGCCATCCAAAACTTCCTTACACAATCCAGCCCATTCCAACCATATTCTTCCTTTTGTTTAACCTTTACTTTTCTCCCCTTCATCCATTGGGCTAGATCCACAATTTGGCCCAGCCCAAACAATTGGATCATCTTAACTGGTTGCTCGGAAATGTCAATCATTGGAGCGGCTAGGAGCTCAAATCTTTCGTGATCTTCTCATTCCGTACCCCCTCCTGCAATGGCCAACCACTTTTGACTAGGTTGGCTTTCAAGTCTACTCAGCTTCGAATTGGTCGATTTGCGTCTGTCCACGGGAACCCAGCCAGAGCCTCTCTATCCCCTTTTTCAATCGCTACTCCTAACTTCTCCGAATAAGCCATACGGTTCTTCAAAAAGAACCATTCTACTTGAAATACCGAAGCCTTTGGGTTTTCCCCTTCAACTACTAGCATCTCCAATCTTTGACTGCGGGGTTCCAAGTGTTGTTCATGTGCTATGCAATTTCCCTCGCTGTTCAACGATATTGTGAGTTTGTCCCTTTGGGGATCTTCTGCTTGAGGTTCTGGGTTCTTCGTTGGTGAACCATGATTTTGCAACACTTGATCCATCTTGTTTAACAGCATTTCAAGTTTCTTTTCGATCAATGGAATCCTCTACACCAATTTTTTAACATAACCCATTTGTTCCTCCATGACCCCCACTTTTTCTTCCATGTTTTTGCTTGCTATCCCATAGAACTTACCGCTCTGATACCACTTTGTTATGAACTAACTCAGAAGTATATGAAAAACAGGTTAGACAAACCTTAAGGTTCGTTGCTTGGAGCTACTTGCCACTTCAAGGCAGGTTGTTCACACTTACTTGCCTAAGGTCAGAGTTTTTGATAGACCCCGGTCATTAGTGACATATTTTAGAAAGAGAAAGGGATCGAAAAGAGAATAGCCACCAAATGCATGTGGCTGGTGATCCGAGTGATGAGTTAGTGGAGCGGCCAGGCTGCATGGCAGCGTGAAGGAAGGGTAAAACAGTTAAAAGTTGCCTGGAGGGCAGGAGGAGGGGCATGTGGAAATTGTCTTTTGGAGTTGAGGGGGAGGCCAGCATCCCATATCAGCTGGTTTGACCTAGCTTCTGCTAGGATTAGGGTTCCTATCTGTGTGTTATGTCTTCTTGCTATCTACTGTTTCTTTTGGAGTGTTGCTTGTTATCATTTCTTCAGTGTAATTTCCTGTTATAGTGTGTGCTAAGTACTGTTTGCTGCACTTTACCTTCAATATATCAGTATTTTTCTTCAATCCTTGCGTGTATCTCTGGTTAGATATCTTGGGTTTCATCAGTCTTGAAGGTGGAAGGTGTTTTGAATTGTGTTAGCCTAAGGTGAATGCCTTGATGATTTTTTGAACATCTCTATCCTGGACTTATATATAAATTTAATGAGATAATCAGGAACCTTTGCTTCACTTGCATTTATTACTAAGCAAGTGAAGAATCTGTAACGAAACCCCAAATCAAGCACTAAGATGTAAATGAAAATAAACAGTTTGGTTCTTAGTAAGTTTTGGCTTCAGTTATCGGGGTATTCCATTTGCTTTCTTTTTTCTACAGACTATTATGTAGCATTCATGTCATTTGACATTGTAACATGAAATGGATTATAGGTAGGCAGTGCATATTCCATGGGTTATTATCTTCCATAATTTTCTCCTGGTGTCCCTCCATACCCTGGCTGAAGATAATGTGAAGTTTGATGGGGATAGCCATTAAGTTGGATGGGAATTGATGCTTATTATACCCCAGTGAGAAACATATTAGTTTTTGGTTTTCCATGTACACAAACATGCTTTTTGTTTTCAATGACAATAAAAAGTTCAATTGTAGATCATTAAAGATTAACGCATGTTGGTTTTGGCATTTATTTAATCAGGAGATTGTTAATTACATATGTGATGATGAGGATATAAAAGCTGTATCATTTGTTGGTCCAATTGCGGTAAGTTTGGTGCTTTAGTTTGGTTTCTACTTTGTCTGGTTTTTGGTCATTATTCAGTCTTCTTAGTAGCCCAAGAACTACTATGGGTCCATTTTGGAAAATGATTTGATTTAAAAATTATATTCAAGTGGTAAAAGTTTTAGCTGTATACCTAATTTAAACTTTCCCCTCCTTTCCATCACTAAAAGAGAGGAAAGGTGATTATACGGTGAGATTGTATGTGGGGACTGAGGAGTAATTTTTCAGTTTGTTCAGACACTGGGCAGTTATCGTCAAACCAAGTTATTGATGTAAATGTAGGATTAAGTTAATTTATTTTTTGTTACTTTTCTATGTTACTTTTAATTTGTCTTAATTTTTCACTGCTTCACTTATTTTTAAGGCTGGAATGCACATATATGCCAGGGCTGCTGCTAGAGGGAAACGTGTCCAGGTGAATAATCTAGTCCTATGGTAATCTCTGAATTTTGGTTATTGATACATGCCAAATGTAGTTCTTCTACAGCGATGGAAATTGAAGCTAAATAGAGTGGCTGGCTAATCGGATACTGTCTACATTATTTAGTCGAATACAGGTGGGAAAAATCATGCAATTGTTATGCCAGATGCTAGTGTGGATGCTACTCTAGATGCTCTTATTGCTGCTGCCTTTGGTGCGGCAGGAGAGAGGTGCATGACTCTAAGCACAGTTGTTTTTGTTGGAGGATCAGTGCCATGGTATTCTCTTTTGCTTGGCTTTACTTATTTATGTGCCTCCTCCATTCCCTCTCTTCTTATTATACCTGTGCTTCCTTTTACTCTGTTACCTCTCCCAACTTTGTTCTTACATATATAATTTGAGTTCTATTATATTGTGTTAGAAAACAAGTGAAACAAATGGAAATCTACTAATAAATTGAGTGAGGACAGTATACTTTACTATTGCAAATTAACAAACAGTACACCAATACATCACTGATACAGAGGAATCACAATACAATAGTACAACCCCAACACAAACTACTACCTAATTACAGAGAATCAGACAGTATATTACTCTAGGAACACTAGTACACATAGATCTAGCACTTTGAGTGGCCGGTGACTCCCAATATCCCAATCCCAATTGTTAATTCCAAAATGACTCCCCTGGACTCACTCCCTCTCTAATTTATCCACTTCTCCCCATGTAACTGCCTTGTAACTACCATGTAATTGTATTGTAACTGCTCTTATTACTGCCTCTTTCCCCTGGGTTCTAACATTACCCTCCCCTACACTTTCACTTTGTCCTCAAGGTGAATTTCTGCAGCCCATCAATTACAGCAGCATCTTACAGCAAATATGGCAGCCCTAACAGTCACCAACATACTAACAATCCCTCCCACGGGCACGCAACAGCTGGTACTTAGGGTGGCTGGTACTCAAGCCTCCTCCCCTTTCGCTCCTCTCCATGCCGCAGGATCAGAACTGCTTTGATACCATTTGTTAGAAACCAAGTAAAGCAAATAGAAATCTACTAATAAACTAGCAGAAGACAATATGCTTTACTATTACAAATTAACAAACAATACACAAATACATCACTAGTACAGAGGAATCACAATATAGTAGTACAACCCCAACACAAACTACTACCTAATCACAGAGAATTACACAGTATATTACAGTAGAAACACTAGTACACACAGATCCAACACTTTGAGTGGCTGGCGGCTCCCAAATACTAGCACTTCGAGTGGCCGACTCCCAAATACTAGCACTTCGAGTGGCTAGTGATTTCCAATATCCCAATCCCAATTGTTAATTCCAGAGTGAGGACTCCTCCCTCTCTAATTTGTCCACTTTTCTCCATGTAACTGCCTTGTAACTGCTTTATAACTGCCTCTTTCCCTTGGGTTCTAACATATCGTACTTGCAAATTGTTAATTATCAGTTGAGCTTTAATGAATTTAGGTAATATGAAGCAACTTAAGGTGCTCTTGATAACTGAGTTTTTGTGTTTATCTATTTACAGGGAAGAAGAACTTGTGCAGCGTGCCAAAGTACTTAAAGTGAATGCAGGAACAGATCCTGGTGCTGACCTTGGTCCAGTTATTAGCAAAGAGGTGCAAACATTTATCTGTGTTTTTTGAAGGTGTTGAATTGTCTATCTTGTTTCCATGCCACTTATTGTGGATCTTTGTCGGATATTACATCTTGATCATGTATGTGCTGGGTATTAAGTTTGTGTTATTTTTAAGTTCTTGATATATTTTTGATACAGGCAAAGGATCGGATATGTAGATTAGTTCAGAGCAGTGTTGAAAATGGTGCAAGACTCCTGCTTGATGGAAGACATATTGTGGTACTAAATTGTTTCTGACATGTTTTCTGATGTTCATTGTTTCAGGATAGATTGTGATCCTATGTATTTTAAGACGTACTGAGCCTTCCTTTCGAAAGACTGACTTTTCAGAACTTACTCTATAGGTAACAGGATATGAGAATGGAAACTTTGTTGCTCCTACTATCTTATGTGATGTTACAACCAACATGGAGTGCTACAAGGTATCTCTTATTCGTTTCAAGTACTGGGTCTCTCATATTGAATAAACTTAACAATAGCTATCTCAATGGAATAAGGCATATTGAAGTGACCATACTATATCTTTGTTGCACAGGAAGAAATTTTTGGACCAGTTCTGCTCTGCATGCAGGTGCTGCATAGTTAGTATTTTTCTCACTTTGAACTTTGTGGACTAGTTGGGAATTAAATAACAATTTATTTTTGTTGACCAACAGGCTGACAGCCTAGATGAGGCTATATCAATAATCAATAAAAACAAGTATGTATTTTATCTTATAGCATTATGTTGAAAGTCATACAGAGCAACATTTGCACTAGTTTTGGAAAATATATTTCAGTGCCATAATTCAAAGCTTCAATTCTACAGGTATGGAAATGGAGCTACCATATTCACCTCATCTGGTGTAGCTGCGAGGAAGTTCCAGAATGAGGTTGAGGCTGGTCTGGTAAGCAGTATGCTACTTGATGTATAAAAACCCAGATGTTTCTAGATGAAGTGTGCTTCTTTTTCTACCCTCTCGTTATCTCCCTTGTCTTTTCTTATTAGTTGAGACTCTGGACATATCACACATGGTCTCAATAGCAAGCAGGGCTCAAAGCATGGGCTAGTTGTTATGAAACTTGTCTCCATAATGATTTTTTTTTTCTTTTTGATCTTTCATTGTGGTTTTGTACAATGATAGTTAACTCTCTCCCTTACATAATGCCTTTTTTCTTTTAACATAGGGTTTCCCCCTTTCCCTTCTATCTCTTTCCTGTCTGGCCTGAGCATATTTAGAGGCTTAGAGTTAAAAAGGATGGCCACATATGGACTTACTGTGGGCAGTTTATGCTATAAAGGGTAACGTGTATCACATTTTCTGACTGAAATAATATGACACAGGTTGGGATCAATGTTACTGTTCCTGTTCCCTTGCCATTTTCCTCCTTCAATGGGTCAAAGGCATATTTTTCTGGGGATCTCAATTTTTGTGGTGAAGTTTTGGCCCTCTCTTTCCTCGAGTTTCTCATTCCTTGGTGGTTGAATCAGTTTGTCATGCTCCTTTATTGTCACCATGGTTTTTTTTTTCTTCCCAAAAAGTAACCGTTATGCTCAATTACAGGAAAGGCAGGAGGACTTCAGTTTTATACCCAAATCAAAACAGTGGCACAACAATGGAAGGAGTTCCCTAGACTGGGTGTGTTGTCTTCTGCATGTCCATCTGAGACAAATATAACAAATCAACATCCGTCTTCAGCAGTGCCTCCAATATCTGACAGATATTTGCCTCAGGAAATAGCGCCACAAGTCATGCCTCTAGAATCTGAGAGTGATTCACCAATGCACGAGGTACAAATTGGCATCCCTAATGCAGATATCGAGATCACAGCTATGTCATCTGCTTCTCCAACAACTGATAAGGATCTCGGAAGACAGGCTATGTCCCTCGTTCTGCCTTCAACATCTGAGAGGGATATGGCTGATCAGGATATGTCACTGGTACTATCACCTGCATCACAAAGGGATTTAACAAGCCAAGGAGTATACATAGCCATACCACAGACATCAGAGAGGTTGTACTTTTCTAAAACATCACAGTGGAATGAAAGTTCTCCTGCAACATCTCAAAGGAGTGAAACTATTCCACCAACTTCTGAGAGGAGTCATGTTTCTACATCTCAGAGGACTGGCAACATATCTCCTGCATCTCAAAGGGCTGATAGCGGTACAGCTTTAAAATCAGAGAGGGCATACATGCCTATGTCCCATAAAATTGATAACATGGGTCAAATATCACACAGGAGTGATAACATCAGTCCATCCCATAGGATAGACGCTACTGTGCATTCTACTTCTGAAAGGGTATACGTATTGGCAGCATCTCATTTGAATGAAACCATTGGTCGAACATTTGAAAGAGCTGACCCCATGTTGCCAACTTCTGAGAGGATATACATGCCTGCAACATCTCACAGGAACGACCTTATAGGCTCAACATCTCATAGGACTGATATTGGCTTACGTCCAACTTCAGAGAGGATATACATTTGTACAGCATCTCATAGAAATGAAAATATTGGTCCAGCTTCCCAGCTTGGTGATGCTCTGCCGCCAACTTCTGAGAGGGCCTTCATCCCTCCTATAGTACAGAATATGCCGGCAAGTTCAGAGAGGTTATATATACCAAGTACTTCTCAAAGGATGTATAATCGAAACCCAATAATTTCAATGGATGAATTTCCCAGCCAATCTGCGGCTATGACTTTGCCAACATCTCAGAGGATATAATCCATAGCTCAATATCCTCTCTGATTTCTCATCTCTTCTAAATTATAATCATGTAGATGAAAGGATAGAAGTAGAAAAGCGTAAAGTAGCGATATGCTTAATAGGGTGCGCATTTAATATGCTCACTATTATTATCTTCCATTTTATGTACATAATCAGATATTTGGTTCCACATTCCAGTAGGTCTGTCCAGATTAATCAATGATACATGCTACAATTTTTATAGGTGATTGTATTTAAGTTTAACAGGTCTTAATTGTGCAAGTAATGTTACCTTTTGTATGTATCAACTCACTTTTTCTTATAAATAACGATAATAAGAATTTTAATATTTGAATAATTATTTATTATATATATATATTTATTTATTTTAAAAGCATTCCATATTATTTTTTATATTAAAATAATAATAAATAATAAATGATTTAAAATTTAAATAATTACCAATTATCTTTTTTTTCTTAAGTTAAAAAAATATTATAAAAATATTAAAAGATCAAATGTTCTATGATAATTATTGTTTATTTTTAAATTTTAAATTAAAATTGTATATTAAAAATATTAAAAGACTAAATTCTCTATAGTCATTAGTCATATATATTAATATCCTTATAAATATAATTAACATATTATTGACAGAAAATTATGATGCTTAAAAGGCCTTGGTGGCTTCAACCTTCAGCGGGCCCTCCCGTGTGCCGATTCCGGATTGCATCGCGTAAGAGAATAACGAAAATCGAAAATGCAATGCAGCTGCCCTCAGTTGGCTTCCATTTTCTACCCTCCAACATTCAAAACATCCTTTCAGTCCAGGTTTTCGATTGTTCCACCACATACCCGCACAGAAGGAAGTTCTGATTATAAAGACGTTGCCGATGGTGACAATCTTGGTTCTGACGATGCCATTCTTCCTGCAATTTCTGATGTAAAATCGAAGTTGATTACCAGTACTTCAAACCCATTTGTGAAGCACTGCCTCAAGCTCCGCAACAGCTCTTCTTATCGCCGTTCTCATGGGTCAGCTCTTGTTGTGGGTTCTACGCCTATCAGGTCTGTCGTCAGGCTAATGCAGTCTATTTCCAAGTACTTACTATTTAGCCAGACAACGAACTTTGCTGTAATCCATTGTTCTCTTCTTGTCTTGCTTTTTAAATTATAGAAATTGGATACCTTGTCAAGACTTATATACTAAAATCGATTCTTTTGAATAATGGGCGCTTTTCCTTTTATTGGGTTGTGTGTTATGTTTCCTCGTGATTTAAATCCTCTCTTGAGTTTTAGGGCCTCCAAATATCCGGTCTTTGAAAGTCCTTTGTAATGGGTTTCAGTTATGGCCTGAGAAATGTCTCTGATTTTTGGAGAATACTATACCAGATTTTATGTTAATTAATTATTAGCTTAATCTGGTTACTGTGGTACTAATATATTCTTAGTCAGAAGTTCAAGCTTTGTCATCTTTAATATTTCTCGTAGGCTAACCGGACTGTGCTTGTTTTCAGCTCTGTTCTTTGGCAAAATGAATTTAAAATCAAAATTTATACCTTGTATTTTCTTTTGCTCATGGAAAGAACCCCTTTCTTTGAATACTCATCGGTGTTCATTTTTTCCTGGCGCGATCATATCCTTGTCAAGCTTCTAGTAGGACTCGTTTTTTTTTCTTTCCAATTTACTGGAATTAGGGAACTCTAACCATACGAATGGCTGCAAAGTTTCAAGCTGGGTGTCATAAGTAGGCTTAAATGGCTGTAAATCAGTAAGAGGTTTATTTTAGATTTGAGCCTTCGTTAGTTTTTTTATATAGCTCAAATACTATAACGTTATGAATATGTTCTTGAACCTTGTGAGTCCATTTGACGTTGGCAAAAAGAATAGGCATGATAACTGCATATAGAAATCTTAATATCCTCAAATCTAATGTAACACTAACCAAACAAGATCCCTAAATTCTTTGTTTGTCTGCTCATACCATAAATGTTTGTCTTCTCAAGGACTTTCTGGATGACAATAAAATTGTGATTTGCAGAGAAATCTACAGGTTTCAAAAGTCACTGCAAGGTACAAATGTTAGAATGGATTGTTTAATTCTGCCTGATAAAGCTGCGATCCCCAGAGGGCTAGATAAATCCCCTGCTTCTATTGTGCGCGTGAGTTCTACAGTGATGAAAAAACTTTCAGGGCTGCAGTCAACTGACTCTATTGATGCAATTGCCTTGATGAATATCCCTACCACTTTTTTCAGTGTAGATGGCAATCAGGACATGGCAGGCTGTCAGAGTTGGTTTCCATCTCCACATCGGATTTTAGTCCTTGATGGGATTCAGGTGACAATTATTGTCCCTTCTAGATTTAACCATTTGGGTCATGGCAGGTTTCTTTCTGATATTATGGGCACGTGTTCCTCTATTTAAAGGTGCCACCACGTTTCTGTTAGCGCTTTTTTATTGTTTATTTCTGTCATGATTGCAAATTTGTAACCACTATACAGGTCTTGCAAGTTCCGGAAAGTTTCTGGAAATTTCATGTTTACTAATCTACGAGAGTTGTCTACTGCAGGATCCAGGTAACCTTGGTACATTACTCAGATCAGCTGTGGCCTTTGGATGGGTAAGGACTGCATTATGAACCTCAAATCATTCTCCTACTTCCCCCTCCCAATGTTCTCTTTTTTATTGAATCTTGTTATCTTGTTCCTCAATGCTTGCTATTTTGACCCTGTCATTTTAAATGGCCTCTGATTCCTATGTTTTAACAGCTTCAGCATATGGGGACGTATCTTCTTTTCTAACAGGAGCTTGATATAAGTGTCCCTCAAACCTTGTTTTTAGTGAAGAATGGACTGGTTTTAATTCGCTGTTGATAGACTGTATCTGTCATCATAGTTTCACTTTCCAAAAAAACCTGTGGTTCAGCCCGGGAATTTAATTGAACAACAGTGTTAGAGGAAAAGGACCATTGGGACAAACAGGTAAATATGGGAGTAGTCCACCTACCTGGACAGTTTGACTTGCTCAGGAATCTGACCTTCAGGTTTCTGGAAGTAAACCAGAGAGCTTCAGAAGATAAAATTCTTCATTAATCTCCCCAAAGTACACAGAACTACTCTTAAGTATCACTATTAATGACATTTGACTGACTTTCTTTGACTACTTTGACCCCATTTTAAGATATTACTTCTCCAAGACTTGGATAAGTTAATCGACCTACTTAGTACCTAAAATCATGATTGTAACTGACTCAGAATATATCTGAAACTCTTGATCAACATGAAGAAAGATCATTACTATTCTACATCAAATTGTAGAATGTTGCTTTCATTCTTCTTTAATGTAAATCGGTGATCTGCTGATCCATTGGCATTAACAGTCAAAGGGAATGCATTTAAGTGCAGTACAACTCCCATTTTCTTCCTCCATGAGACCTCCTCCAATGCATGGACTGCAAAATTAATTATTGATGTACACCATGCATTCTATGCCCACCATAATAAAATTTACAGTAGAACTATATATTTTCAGAATTCCTGTTTTATAACGTAATAACAAAATTTTTGGTATTGTCTGGAATCAACAGAATTTTCTAATTGTAATTTTAATTTTTCTTACAAAAGCTTGAATTACATGGCTCTTGTCCAACAGGATGGAGTTTTTCTTCTTCCTGGCTGTTGTGATCCATTCAATGAGAAAGCTCTTCGAGCTAGCCGAGGTGCCTCCTTTCAGTTCCCTGTAGTTTCTGGCGATTGGGTTCATCTGGAATCTCTCAAAGATGAATTCCAGATGAAGTTGCTTGCTGGCCATGCAGAGGATGAAGGGGTAGCCAAGCCAGTTTGTCGGCTTTCTCCAAGCTTCTGTGATACCGTATCAGATTTGCCACTGTGTTTGGTTTTAGGCAGTGAAGGAAGTGGTCTTTCAGAAAAATCCCTGCAAGTATGCGAGCTAGTCAGCATTCCTATGGCTGGAGAATTTGAGTCTCTCAATGTTTCAGTTGCTGGTGGGATTTTCTTGTATATGCTACAGCCAAAGAATAGATGATCATTCCTGATTCTATGTTTTTACTGTCTTCTTTGTTGGTTTAATTATTCTTTGAAGTCATGGAGGATAGCATGTACAGGTCCATTGAATTTTGCATCAAAGCCCTAACACTGTACTGTAGAATACATAGAAGAGAATACCTGTAGTCAGTCTTTTATAGCCAGTGAAGAGGTAAGAAATCCAATTTTAATTGAAGGTGAAGGTAATATTCATTTCTCTTGGTTTGCATAGGCAAAATGCTTGAGAACGGATCAAATGAAGTTTTTGTTTTTTTAATTTTTCCTACTTTTGCTGGGTTAAATGTTAATGGTCGCATCAGATCTTCCTTGTCCTTCCTTGCCCTTCCTTACAGTGTATTTGTTTGAACCAGGAAGATGGCATAATCATTTTACTTTTCCTTCCGTTTTGATATAGAATTGAAGAAATTTTCAATATGGATATTACCACCTCCCTTAAAAAGTGCCTCCGATGCTGGGGTGTTTTTTTTTTTTTTCTGGGTAGTAATCGGAATTATGTTCCTGTCACTAAAACCTCACTTAAAAGCTACTAAAGAAAAAACTCCTGAATTTCCATTTTTTTTACTGATGCGACACAATTTTTCATTTTTACATCAGGCCGAATTCAATTACGCATTGTTAATTTATCATGAAAAAATAGAAATTTTTTTTTTATTAATCACATTTAAGTTTTTTTGGAGGGTTGGATTGACCTTGCCATTGCATTTCATAGTAGGTAGGCCTATGTTTCGGGTGTGGCCCTTTCCCCAACCCAATAAACAGAAAAGAAACACAGAACACATAAAATAGAAAATCAAAATCAAAATCAAAACATAAACTATAACAATCAACGAAGTTATGCCAACACGGCATTGTCGGAAGTGAAATCGAACAATCAAAAGAACAAAACTTGAAGCTTACAAGCCCACAGAAAACCCATCTACTTCTACTTTCTCACTCAACCGTTCCAATCCGACGCAGCTTCTCAAAGACCCAAGCTTTCCACCACCAATACCATCTACATCTCATGCTGATGACGTTCGGCAAGCAAACTCAGCAGCAGTCCTCACCACCTAGTTTCTTCTCTCTCCGAGGTTCACTTCTCATTCTCGCAGTCCTAACTTTACTCTCTTTTACCTATCTTGCCCTCAAATACTCCACTCCTCCACCTCAGGTATCATTTCCTAAGCTTTCCCCTTTCTCTGTGTTTCGTTTAACGATGGAAAAATTGTTCTTGATTTTCTTTTGTTTTATTTCGAAGATTTCTGTCGCTAAACTGGTCAATGCTAAAGTGAGCGATGCGGCTGCGGAGGAGGACGAGGACGAGGACGAAGAATTCTCTGATATTTATCACTTGCCGCAGGTGTTCAAGTTGAATTACGCTGAGATGGAAAAGAAATTCAAGGTGTATATATATCCTGATGGTGATCCCAACACGTTTTATCAGACACCCAGAAAACTAACTGGCAAGTATGCCAGTGAAGGATATTTTTTCCAGAATATTAGAGAGAGTCGATTCCGTACCGATGATCCGGATCAGGCCCACCTCTTTTTCATTCCGATCTCATGCCATAAGATGCGAGGCAAGGTATGAGTTGTGGGTTATGGAATTATAATGATGCTGGCAATGGTGGTTTTGTGTGTATTTGGGGTTCATGTGCCGGTATATTGGAACTTTTTTGGCATAGCATTTGCAAGATTGTGATTCTTCGCTGCATTCCAGATGAGATATGCACGAAACCTGCGCTTTGTAGCTTAAAAATGTCGACCTTTGAGTTCTTTGAGATCTAAGAAGATAGTAGCAGTCAGTTCGATTTAATGCGAATTGCTAACTATGACAATGACTTTAGTAACGAACTCAAATGCAGGATCTAACGGGAGTAAAGTTTGCTTTCTGATATGCCGTATCAGTAACTCTTCTACGGGGAAACCTTACGAGTTTGTGTTAGAAAGAATATCATGTAGTTTGGTATGTGAATGGTTTTGGCATAAAGATGGTGAGAAGGGTGAAGCGCCAGTCTCTTACTTTCTGATTACAAAACTAGATATCTGTCTAGGATTTGAAGTATTTGAATCCATTATTCATTTGATTTTAGACATGATTTATTCCCCTCAATTAAAACAAGATATTCTGCCGTCTGGGGATCAAAAGTTCTTTTTTGAAAGTTCTCGTGTTCTTCATATATATTTGAAAAAGAAAGAAAGAAAGAAAGCATAGTTGAGTTATCATAGAAGACGAATAGAATTAGTAAGCTTTTTTTTGTGTGTGTATGTGTTAAAAATCTTTTCCATGTGAGCATACAT